>BOPP01000144.1:2697037-2721449 GCA_017312745.1 Gryllus bimaculatus
CAATTTCATAATCTTACACAGCAGAATCAATTGGTCATGTTGGTTAACATTAACAGAAGTGAATTCAAAAGGGTTGCTTGCAATGCACTTTAACGTCTACAAATTCTATACGGTTAGTATTGGTTAACACATAATACTTTGTTCGTTAGTAAATTTTTGCTGATCAAACGTACCTGAGATAATGTTTTTACATTCATATCCCAATTGTTTCTTTCAATATAATCCCAGTTCTCCAATTTTATTATTTTAATTTAATTTTTCTTAGGGGGTAGATGGCAGTTATCTATTTTCTAACCATTGATGTACATTCTTTTCTGATAGGCGCATCAGATGAAAATTTCTCGAAACATTTTGGGTTATCATGTTTTCATCTTTTGAACATTTGCATTGAAAGAATGTGGTTAGAGTCCAGGCATTCACAAGCTTAAATGGAATATCACTCATTCGGGTTCAATGACTGTCAGGAGTTTTTTTGTCAGGTTTTTCTCGAAATGATGGAATATGAAATCATAATAACAAACCTCAGGCTATCAAGTACAAAAATCTTGTTAAGATAAAAGAACACAGAATCATTTCCAATGAAAACTGCACACAACTCATCAGATTATGTTAAGTTTATGACAAGTGGATTCAACATCAAAACACAGCCTGTTTGCAAAAAATATTGAAATGAACAACGTTATAATACACGAGTTGTCCTTGAAGTTTCAACTTCAAATTTGGACCTCAGGTTATATTACCTACCTCTTACTACAATAATGCTTACAAAATATAATTTAGTTTTATGTAAACGTTAAATTTAAACAAATCCATACTTTATCTTTAAATTATAACACATTATTAATAGAAACATTTTCGCAATTACCACTGTGAACATATTTATATTGCTGGGCTTAACATTTCTGAAATAAGAAAATTGTTTAAATTTCAACAGATTTTTATCGTAACTAATCACAAATTTTAAATTGAATTATTTTAGAATGAACTTCCAGAACTAGTTCTGTTTTTCCACTCTCCCATTCCATTATATTAAATTTTTTTGGTTTACCTAGGTGAGAAGTCAATTTTTCAATGTTATGTGGTTTTGGAGCAAGCCCTTAACTGTTATTTTAAATTGAAAACAATCCTTAGCCTTTTTATGATTAATATAACTTACATACACCTAGAATAATCTATTTACATCATTCACAAATATCACACTATGAACTTTTTCATTATCATTCTTTCTAACAAGAATTCTTTAATTGTTTATCCACATGTACTTAACATTGGGCATCTTTTCTTCTTTTTTTTAATTTTTTTGTGAAGTTTTCTGTTCTTGGATACAAGCAAATTAAAAATATTTTTTACTGTTTCGCTTCTAGTCTTCGGCTTTCACCATTCCTTTCCTAAGGCATATATTTTTCTCTTCCTCTCCATTAAATTTAAGTAATAAGGCAATATAATTCAACTTAACATTACAAAGATAGCGATGCTATTCTACCTACAATGACGAGCAGTCAAAATGACTGCTTCAAATAATTCCTTCTCTCCTATCTTTTTTTGAGAAATCTTTGTTATAATTCACGTCTTATAATACATTTTGAAGCGAGTCATATGTGGGAATATGAAAAACATAGTATAATTATTATTAATTTGGCTTACAAGTCAAATAGAGAACTACTTTTTTCATGTCTCCCTATTTTCCACATGCAGAACAAATGTCATTAAAGTTATTGTCATTACAACCCTGTTAAAATGTTTTCATCCCTTGAATAATTGATTGTACTGAAGTTCTCTGCAACTAGTGATGCCATCTTAGTATTTTGAGTTTGAAGCGGTGGTGCCAGTTTTAGTAAAGTAGTTTTAGCCAGTTTTAGTAAATGAAACCGCCAGGACAGATTGTTTCTCAGAGACCTTATCATATAGAATGCAAGAATAGATTCTAGCAAAATCGATGATGTTATAAAGTAATTGGATAGCATAGTGACTGAATGAAGATTTGACAGTGAAAGCTAGCACCATTTGTCATCCTATTATAGAACAAGCAGCCATTTGCTGCTATCCATCATTGATGGTAAACCATGAAGAATTAGGTATTATCTCAAAAACTAAGATGTGTAAAAGAATTATATTTAGCCATTTTATAGAACATCCTCAAATATTAAAAGTCACAGACTATCATTAAAATAAACCAAGGAGAAATGTTAGAGTGCAAAGAAAACTAAATGACTGCCTCCCTTCCTTCTAATGTTAAGCGATTATCCCAAGTTGAAATTTGAATCTTTTAACAAGGCAGTCTTTCCATCGTATTTTTCTGTGATATAAGGTACTTGTCTGCTGTTTTGTTTCTGAATTTCCTAGTTCATTAATTTCACCAATTTTTTATTTTTAATATTGCTCCATTGTTTTTAGCCTATGCGTTAGTCTTCCTATCATTTTGTCTTTCTTGACAGTGCTGTCCCTAGCTTTTTAAATTTCATCTTTTAGCAGTCTCTTCTCAGCCATATTTTTCTGAAGGATCCTGAACATTTCCTCAAATTGTTCAGTCAGAAAGTTTCAATAAAGAAAGCATTCTTTCTAGAAAATCTTTCATGGCTGAGGATTCATTTTCACATTCTTTACCAGTTCTATGTTGGTATTCACTGACTTGTGAATGATATAGTACAATAATTACTGTTCAAAATTTCTGGAAAATCAAGTAATTTTAGTGAATCAATATTGCTGTTTTAGTAAATCCAGTTTAATTCTAATGCCATAATAAGATTCACTAATAAGTTATTTTCACTAAAATCCTTTGAAAATGATCCACTCTCTTACCTCCAAGACATTAGGAAATACTTCTCTCTGTGAAAACTTTGTATGCATTGCAAATCATTAAGGGAATCCTGAATCAAGATAAAAAACGGCCAACATGGGCCATATACATGGCTTTAGGAAAAGAACAAATAGCAAATTTGGTTCACTCTTGGTAGTCAATGAAGATTTGTAACATCTTAGTCAATTAACATTACCTACTAAAAATTCCAAAATGTTAACAATCACTGAAAAAAAACTTAAGTTCACTAACATGTTAACACAATGTATTAAACTAAAGTTTTTCCCTAAAAGCTTTAATTGTATAGCATGACGAGTATTTGCAATTAATATTAACATGTAACAATGTAAACTATATTTTCTTAAAATTTAACACTGACTGGGCCGTATACAAAGCAATATTACAAACTGGAAACTATTTCAAGATTAAAAATGGGTTTCAAAATATAATTCATGTGTGTATTTTTCATTCAGTCTAACACCAAATAGAATGTTACTCAAAAGAGATCATGGAGTGAGCAAATTAGAAAACTGCAGAAATATAGTGAAAAGTGAGAATAGCTTGGGATAAGTAGGAAAGAGAAATGGCAGAGGCGAAGTGAAGTCATTTGCCTTAAGATTTAAGTTCAATTAAAGATCTAAAATAATGACCACTATTACATGTCAGGAACACGAATGCTGTTATAAAAATATTGTAATATGATATGAATTACAAAAGCGTGCTTTAACAATTTCAAGTGGCAAAAATTAAGAATAACATTACTAACTGTTAATTAGCCATTTTCATTGACAGTATTTTAATTCATTACATTCTTAGTCATTGTAAACAATCAAATTTGTTAAGTGATTATTGTCTTATATGAGTAATGCCAATAAAATATGATTCTATTTTTTACACCTTACTTTCGTTAGAGTATTAATTCAGAGAGAGCGTCAGCTGTCTGACATGTTTCAGTTTAATTATATTTCATTTTAAATTACACCAGTTGATTAACATAGTAGCTATTTAAAAACATTAATCCATAATTTAAAAATATAACCATTAATATTTTCAAGTTAATGTAGTGAAGTATAAATAATTAGGTATTATACATTTCAAAAATACCTAGCATTTTAAGAATCAATAACTAAATTTGAGTAATTTAATCTCTTACCTACAATCTACATAATATTCTATTCCTTACAATTTGAATTTTTCATAGCAGTTTTCAATAACCAGAAATTAATCTATACCAAAAAACATCACTTTGTAATTTTTTTTAAATAATTGCACCAATGAATATTCTCAATCAAGAAAGCTAACAAATGAAAATATGTGATCTAAAAATCACAAATAATGCATTCAATTGCCTCAATTTTGTGTACATTCATTATCACGTGGAACACACAAAATGAAGTTGCAGCTAGTGTTAGCCGAAGACAGAAAATTGGTATTCCCCTCAGACGCGCCAGGCTCGGCCACTCCCTCCCACGCCCCATTCTTGTGTAAGCTGGTGACTGGTTGCCACACAGAATGCTAATTTTGAAGCATTGGGTCTAAGGGTAAAAGCAGTAAACGCAGTGAGAGCCAAGACTTTGACCGGGGATTCTTGTGACCAAGTAAGGATCAACTGGTCTGGTGGATCCCAGTTAGTAACACAATTTAGTTAATAAAAGCACCGATATATAGTGTTGTGGTTCTTTTTATTTCGCGTTTAACGTCCCCAGTAGATGATCGTGTGTGTTTTTCGTCTAAAATAACAACGTAAATATATTTTATTGTTCATAATGTGTGTGTATTCCACAGGACAAGGAGTGTCAGTAAACTATAAGATTTTTCACTTCTGTGTCTTATTTATGGGTTTTCTCTAGATTTGTTTTTTTGTGAATCGGTCTGTTCTCTTATTGGCAATGCATGACCAAAAAGTTGATCTATAAAACAAAATGCCCAATATGATAATTTGTTACAATTACAGCAAAGCGGGCATATATGCACTTTACCAACTTCGTGGCAACTACTTCGTGGCTCGGCGAACTCTGTGGCTGTGGCCGGCTGTGGCTGTGGCTGTGGCTGTGGCTGGCCAATGGTGATATTTTTCGCAGTTCTTACCATGGTATGTGAAAACACACGAATTTTCAAGTACTACAATAAAAAATCCGAAAAAGAATGGAGTATAAAGATATAGATGGAACTTGGACGTTCACTTGTACAGCCATACATTTCACGTCATGATCGTCTTTTGCAACGTAAAATGTGAGAAATTATAACTCAAATTTGTTGGCAAACCATCTTCAGATACACACTCAAACACGAAAAGCCTTATGTGAGGTGTGCCCGAGAACTGCAGATAGGAAAAAAAATTAAATGCATCAACTGCGCCAAACATATTTGCACAAATCATGCAAAATTCATTTGCGAAAATTATATTTAAATGTAACAAGTATTACCCATTACAGTGTATATTTTCATATACGTGATCTTTTATAAATATAATTACATGTTCTTTATGAAATTTCATTTTATAAAACGGGCTCTACCCGGACCCTACCAGTCAAGGAGAGTAAATATTTTTCACCAGACCAAGGGTTAATGCTACTGATGACGCTTTGCTTCATTTATGAAAAACAAATATATAACAGAAGAATGTTGAATACACGTAATTTTTTAAAAGAGTTTTCACCACTTTAAATTTGTAAATCACTGTAACACAGGTATGTGTAAATATATAAATTGAAGTCGAAACTACTACATGATTAGTATACTAATGAATATTAATTATAAAAATATGTACTTATCTAGGGATCCCATAAGTCCCGGTTTTTTAACCTCTGTTCCTGCGTCCCATCAATCATTTTGGGACTCTAAAATGTGTCGGATAAAAAAAGTTCGATATTTCCCGTTAGATTGCCGTTATTTTGATTAAGCGACTTTTATTTCCCGATCAACTGTTGGTAAGAAGGATTTGTTCGTTCGTGTCATTCCTTTTCGTTCTTATATTTATTGGTGAGAGTTAAGTTAGTATTCAAAAGAATTGCAGGCAGTTTATTAAAATTTTATTTTAATAAGAAATATAACAAAATGCTCGAAAGAAATCGTTTTCAATAAAAATTTAAAGGCGGGGAGGTTAGAATCACTAAAAGTAAGAAATTTGGTATTTGGTATGGAAATTTGGTTCATTAAAATTTTATTTTAATAAAACGGAACAAAATGGCAGAAAGAGTGTTTTCTGTGAAAATGTAATGGCAGTAAGGTTTGAATCACCGTAGTAAGAAACTTAGTGAACTGAAGTTGGCTGCCCTGCGTGCCTTTATACGAACATCGAATGCTGCCACGTGTGGTACAGGTCCAGTGTTGCCAGAGGTACCACATTTTCGTTCAATCCACATCGAGCCATGTAGATGACTAAAAAAATCCTCATTTTTCACAATTTGTGAAAATGATCTCGAGTAGTATTTGTGTACTTACATTGTGTAAACATTCTACAAATGTTATTCAAATTTTCCAAGTGTTACAAAACTCTTTGTTTGGAAACAAAAATTAATTGAACTATAATTTAACATAAAATAATCAAATACTTTGTCTTTTTATGTATATAACACAATAGTTTACATAAAATGTTTCAAAATTTGCATGAATTTTGTGCAAATATTTGCGTCATTACGTTAAAAGCGGTCAAAAATTTTCAAAAATGTCATGCAAATTTTGTGTAAACTTTGTACAATTGTGGTCATCAGTGTTACTTTTTTACTTTACTATTTTAAAAAAACATCTTGTATTCAATTTATTGGAGGCCTTTGAGGGTTCTGCCGGCCCCGGTGGGAGTCAGACATGCCAGGATCCTGGTATTTTCGCCAGGATTTTAATGAAGATACCATGTATCAGAATGATATCTTGGAACGTTTAAATACCAGGATTTTAAGTATAGGGTAATTGATGATGCACGATTTAATATCAATTATAGACTTTTTTATTCAATAAATTAAATATCAACGTTAAAAATATCTACGATATTTATGAAATCACTGGCCTAAAAACATTAAGGGTGACATCACATGTTTTCTCCCAGCACATTCTATAGTAGGAAAAGATACGTCTTAGTCTTCCATTTAGTTTATAGATATAAAATGAATTGATGTCAAGTTTAATGAATTTCCTGTGCGCGTTAAAATCATAAAAATTATAATACGAACAATGTACGAATTTAAATCAATTTACATTGGTACCAGGAATTTAAGTGAAAGTACCAGGATTTTAGAAGGTTGGTTCTGGGATATCATTTTATCATCTGGCAACGCTGGTCCCGAATACAAAATTCCCAACAAACGGTATTTAGAGAGGAAGTTTTGAAATTCTTTCATACCTGTTCTCGTGTTGTTTCACAGTACAAATTATTTTTTATTTTTTCGATTGTCTGGTGCCGAGAAAGTATCAAAAAAATATTTTTGATGGTATAATTCATTTATTTTTCAACTAGAAAAGTTAATGTCAAGTAGGCGAAAAAATTAAATAAAAGAAACACGTGTTTGGGGTGTATAGTGGTGGTGGCAATCTGCGGCGGTTAAAGGGGAATTAAGAAACCTTTCAATAATCTTATTTCTGTATATGATAGTCATGGTTTAACGACTCATGTTATTTGCTCAAAGAAACGTTTCTAATACCGAAATCTACAGGATGAGATCCTGGGCATTCAATTACATTTTCTGCTAGTTTGGTGCTTGTCGATGCTGTCTCACATCTTGAAAAATGTGATCAAAATCTAAAACTGTATGATAAATTGAGTTAATTACTTAGTATTCCTCGCAATTGAATTGCACATGTACCTTTCTATTCGGTGCAAGTAAAATATTCTGCAAAGAGTAGAGTTGAACTTGCCCGATTCTGCATTTTCGAAACACTTTACATAGCTTTCTCAAGGGTAAAAAGCTTTCTAAGTTTGTTTGTAACTATCAAGGAGGATTGAATAATTACTTCAAATATTTACAAGAAAGTGTTATGAATTGTTCCAGGAATATCTGTTCACGGAACTAGAATTGAAAATTTGTTTCCCACTTCAATTGCAATGTGTATTTGCATTTAACATTCTGTAAGCACAATGGAAGCTAAATTTATACATTTTAAGCAAATAAACACGTTTTGTATCAACTTTCCCTTTTAATATGGAAGGATAGGGAAGAGGATGGGGTTTCACGTGCGAGAATTCTCGCACGGGTACGCTAGTCATGTATTAGTTCTAGACTAGTATATTAGTACGCTCCGCCATCGTTTTTAGTGCTGGCATTCTCATGCCTCAGTCCCCCTTTATCCAACCCCCTCGCTGTCATCTCCTAGCTTAGCAAGCTTCTAGTCTCATTCCACGACACCCGTTCGTCCTCGCCCCGCAACACACGGAAACGGCCAAAAACAATGAAGCTCAGGTGGACTGGGAATTGCATATGACTGAAGCGCCATATTGTACTTCACCACCATGTAGTGGAGAGTTATGACAAAGTGAACTGGTTCGGTGGCTTAGAGTGAAGTCGCTCGCCTTTTCAGCAAAGAGGTCCGCGTTCTATTACCGGACAATCTCATGTAACATTTGGAACAACACGGGTTACGCTGCTTGAAAAGGGCTGGTCCAACCCCTAAACCCTACCCCTCCCCTAATTCCTTCCCAATGTAGCCGCTGAGTAGTGATGCGGAAGCACGTCTTAAGAGGCGCGTAGCAAGAGAAGCTTCCTGGCTCTTGACAACTGACTGAAACGAGACGTGACAAAGAGAGATAATGATAATGGAGGATTATTCCAAATGCACTAATTAAAGTTGGATACTCATGTTTCTGGCCTTTATACCTGACTGTGTCCAAAAACACCACTGCAGTGTTTTCGCAAGCATTGAGAGTAATATAAGTTGAAGTTGCAAGAAATTTCCTCTTGTGATGTAAACTTTCATGTCAAATATTATTTTTAATATTTTTTTACTATAAAGAAGTGATTAAAATGTTTTCTAATCAAGTTAATCATCAGTTGATACATGTTTATTTATGTAAAATAGTGTGAAATAAGTTTTGAAGGTAGTATCTCTTGTATAATTCTCAATGTAATTGTACACTCATTGTAACATTACATTAATTGATATCTTGAACGTGTATTATTAATTTGCTTGTTTATACGTTAATTTTTCAAAAGCTGTTTCGTTGTTTCTTTTCAGGTTTTGCTCAATTTTTTTCCCAGTTTGCACTCGTTTTGAACAGTGCTCAAATCTGGCAACACTGCCTGATACTCTTCTAATGCGCTATTGCCCGTTTTTTGATTTCGATCTTTCGCGTCAAATCACACTTCCTGTCTCTCGCATTGTCAGCTCCCTTGATAGGCAGCAATTTCATCACGAAACGGCTCTTCTGCAGTCTAGGACGAGCATGGATCTCTCTGATCGAAAAGAGTGCTCTGCAAAAGAAAAGCTATGGTGTTTATTATGCGGAAAATTTAAGTCTGAACATTTGGGGTCGTGCACTACCAAGATGAGAACTTGCGACGTACTTAAGGTAATGTCGCTGCGAGATCCATGACGTGAACAATTCCGCCATTTTATTGTACCCTGAGTTAATTATGCAAACATTTTTTTTCTTCATTTGTTAGAATTAAATATGAAGCCACACAAATTAGTATATTTCTTTGTAATAAATAAGCAATATTTTTGTTAATTTTTTTAACGAGAGGCTCTGAGAGCAAATAATTTCATGTACAGACATTATGCTATCTGCTAAAGATTACTTACAAAAAGTGAATTTTTGATGATAAATGAAAATACTGGAATAATATGTTCACTAACCAGATTTAACCTGACCCATACATCTCACAACCCAAGAACATTCCTTGATTTCCAGGAGTGTACCATTTGTAAATTAGTGAGCACTAAAAAATTGTTGCTCAGCCCATTTTCATGCAACTAATAGGTAATAATTACTGCAAGTATCTATTCTGTAAATTAATATCAACACAATTTAAACATTTCAAAAAAAATGAACATCTAAGTGGTCTTTAGGAGAATTTATCAATAATTTCAAAAGCTGTGAGTTAAAACTACATTTTATTCATCAAAATAAAAATTGAATTAATTTGAATGTGTTACTGTACTTCCAGTGTATTCGAGAACAAGGTGTGGAACCTGGACAACCCCTCACACTACCTTCTGGCAAAGCAAAATTAAAAGGTGCATCAAACAAGGTGCCAAAACTCGAATTTATTTTTTACAAAAATGGGTAATTATGATTTTTATAACATTTTATTTTCAACATTTCCTCTGAAGAATGGATTTGACATACATTTCTTCTTTTTATTTTCAGGAAAGAAAAGGGAATATTTTATGAATTCTGAAAGTCTTTAAAAGAACAAAAGTTTAGTACATTTTGTTAATAAAATTACTTATTTCAACTTAAATGTAAAAGATTACTGTACTTTTCAAAAGATTTTCAAATTAGTTTATGATACCTTTGTAAATAATTTTGAAAACAATTTCAATATCCAGTGAAATATTAATTTTAATATTGGTTGTATGAAATTTTTGCAAATAACTTTATTATAGTTTAATATTTTGAAAGTGATATTTTAAACGTAAAATTGATGTGCCTAATTTTATTTTGACCATATTACATTTTCATTCATGACCAAAAATTCAAATTTTAAATGAAATATCTATTTTTTGCAAGTGCTATTTAAATAATACTCAGTTATACATATGCCATTTAAAAGCAAAACAATTAGACATATTATTTCAATTTTATTAACATATAAGCATTTTCTTTGTGTACTCCAGTTGAAATATTTGAAGAGTATTTGCAGTGCATTCAATAAAATTATAACATGGGCAAGATTTTTATGCAAGGAAACAGTAAACTCAGTCTGATTGAAGGATGATGCAATGAAAACATTAAATTTCCCCACCTTCCTCTAAATTTGTATACATTTTCTTACAATTTGTTTTTCTTTTTTTGAGCTGAAAATAATATAGTTTACTTTAGAATAATATGATCACACATTATGTACATGTACATGATATGTTAATTATGATATATTATGATTATGTACATGATACTAATTGTATTATTATCTGACAGACAATACTGATATTTTCCAGTGCTAATGTAAATTTGTATCTTTTTAGATAAACTATATAAAAGAAATGTAAAAGAAAACCATATTATTTCATCAGTTGTGATTTGTTTTAATTTTGAAACCTAAATCAACAATATTAAAATTACACGGAAGGTAAAATATTTATCATTTTGAAATGAAGCTTATTAAAATCTTCAACTTTTTTAATTTTGAAGAAACATCCTTTTCAAAACAAGAAAATTAATTGACGACAGCATTGAATGAGCTTTTTTTATGAAATTAAGAATTGTTATTCACAAACTAGTATTATTTTTGTTTTCAAACTGTTTTGTCAAATAGTTTAAAAATATCTTTGTTACCAATTTGGTGTAGCATCTAGGGTAGATAGAGTCACAGAGATAAGTTTACAACAAATATTTTACCCATGTTTCCAACAAGTGTAATATCGATTCTAGTACATTTCTAGTAAACTTAGTAACTTACGATGGAATCAATAGTTTAAATATAAAAACAATGAAAATGAAAGTGTCTCAATATACACTTCATCACCTGATGGGGAGCAATAGGCTGGCAAAGTGGAAACAAGATATTATTTCACATCCTCAAACATTATAACAAGCAAACATTAAAGAGAATTAAATGAAAGGTTGCTGTATTTGTGTCTTTCCACCCATAGTGGAATAGGGTAAGTTAACTTTTATCCATTTATCAATAAAAAAAAAATCAGTAACCACAGGTACCACAAATGTGTTTTCTAATTTCTAACTTCATATTCAAAACTCGCTCTCAGCAAGAAATTTTCCTACTTAAATAGTTTCTCATGTTATTTTTATTTATTGTTTATATATTGTTTTAACGTGTGTTTTTCCACAACATTTTTGTTATTTTTCGAAAAATCTATACTTAATTGGTAACAATGTTTTAAAAAGAAAATGCTAAATTACAAAAGTTGGTAGCATTTTATCGATCTTATTAACTGATTTAGAAGTATTTCTTCTACAGGACTGTGGTTAGACAGCAAAAGACGGGAAAACGCTAGAAAAAATTCCTTCGGGCCTTCGTAGAGTTAGGGCCGGAGTTTCACCAACAGCCGAGTAAGTTGAAGAGTCACGTTACCCGACGAGTAGATAACCATTTACTCCACAAGATAGTTAAACTCTCAGTAGAATATAAGCGTTCACCATGCTCTAGGGGTTATTTTAGCTCTAGAGTACATACTCTCCCGATTTTACTCCGCAAATCAACTCTGAACAAACACCAAATTTGAGAGCGATTCAAAGAGGCTTGCTGCGCGAGAATGACGCTGGAACCAATGCGGACCAACTGAACTTGTTGAAGTATCTGATTAAGCTTAAACAGCTGATTTGGTGAAACATAACCTCATGACAAATCTCGATCGTCATAATTAAAACCATTCCATTCTCTCTCGCACACCTTTGTCCTCGCCAACTAGTGGGATAATCTCCGAATCATTGCTGAATCGTCTTCTAAATATATATTCGTAATCGTCGAACCTTAATAACACTTCGGAGGTACATGCACGTTGAAAACTGAATTTACTCCGTACTTGACCCGACGGATTTCGCGGTTGGTAAAAGTTACTCTCGAATTTACTCTTGTGTAAGCGATTTACACTCGAGTAAAATGTTGGTGAAACGCTCCAAGAAGTTACTCTCGAGTAAATGTGATTTACTTCAGAGTAAACTCTTACTCTTCGTTTGGACAAAACCGGCCCTTAGTATAGGATCGAAGCATAGGGGAAAACTTGGCGAGGGAGTTCTGAATACATAGTACATACAAATAAAAAAAATACCTTTTTTTCAGGACCATCCGCCCCCCTTTTCAGTACTTGTCGACTGGACAATGTGCTGCGGAGTAGGCTACAGTGCAAACTTAATTAGTGTTAAAAATAATATAGTTGAGAAAAATGAAATAAATGTGTAGGCGACTTGGTGTTCGCTTAAATTATAATTGGCGGTAGTTACCTGAGAAAAAAATCAACATCGGAACATCTTTACATAAGGGGCATCAACGTACATGAGATATCATTGAAATATTTCAATGATCACGGAGGATCTAAATCATAAGTTCCCAAAGTGGTTTCTACAGACCCCCATGGGAGTTTTGTTTAACCTCTTAATCCAATGTTGTATGTTTGGAAAATGCTACGGCCAAGGGTTTATCGGTTTACATCCACCGTTAAGTAAGTAATGGTGAAATTATCTTGATTGTGAAGTAATTTACATTTAGATTTATTTAGTCAAAAAGCAGTAAAAACTGTACGTGAGCTATGGGAAGAAGATAATTTGCGCACGTTTCCTTGAGTTCCAGAATTCCTTCCCATTATTTTAACAATAAATAGTTGGTTGAGTAAAGGTTTAAAATAAATAAATTAAAAAATATATTAATAAAGCGCGATTTAGCAATATTTGAAAAAACTAGACATTTTCGTTCCCGGGTGGAAACCATTGGCTGATTAGTAGACCTGACGTGAACTCTTATCATTTATTACGGTAAAGCATACATGTTATCCGGTATTTTTGTCCCATTCTTCCTGGCACTTCAAGATAATTATCAATTGCTACATTTTTTCAAAGTGAATTTACAATCTATTCATACATGAGAACGATAAGTAAATTTACTGTCAGCGTTGAATCAGCGTTGATCGAAAAAGATACTCTTTCTCTCCATTGATACAGTTGATTACACACAAGTACACTTCAAAGTTTGCGAAGCAAATCTAAAGGTTTCAATTGTTTAAGACTTCTTATTTCCAAACTGTGATTTAACAAATTTATGACTAAAGTATTTGTACGACATTCTAATTTTTAATACCATTTTTGCTACAAACGAATGAGTCTTTTACTAGTTAAATTCTGTTAGAAATACATTACATCAGTATTACTGATTCCAATGCGCGCAGAAAGTTTAAATTTGCATACTTATGCGAACATTTTAGAAGCGTTATAAAATGCCTCCAAGTGTGCGTATATGCGACTGTGCGGATGTGCTGTTCCAACACTCGCGGCTAGACCACTTCTCGTACACCAATCAAGACATACAAGGTGTCATTCGATGCGTCTGTCTCCTGATGGGGAACTGATTTGTGTTCAGATCCGGTCAAAATATTCGAAGACATTTCCAAACACGTGTTTTGGCGCTGCGGTAATAGCGATAGTCCAGGGAATTAAACCAACGCCTCCTAAATCAATATATCTAGGTGGCGTAAACACTTGCACCCAAACGTATTTTTCGCACAATACACCATCATATTCTTTCACGACTTCTTTCAAGACATCTTTAAGTGAACAATTGAATTAACACGTAAATCGCGCTGCACATTGATTTCAATTTAGATTCGAATTTATTTTAAAAAATAAATTTGCGAAAACCTACAAACAGTACTGCCTTGGAACGTAATAAATGCGAAAAATTTCAAGTGAATACGGAGAAAACTAAACTGAGAGAAAGGCCAGAGAAAGTTATATTCGACTTTGCACTTATACGTTCTTAGATAAATGTGACAATACCAAATTCTTATTAAACCTCACTAACACCTTATTCACATAAACATTCAAAACAGTCGCCTTTTAATGATAGATTCGCATACAAAACTATTAACAGTCGCCTTTTAGAATTCAGTTGAACTCGAGTACCGCCTGCAACGATAACCGATTCGCTCTTGCAACTCAATTTCTCACCCTTTACACTCTAGGGTTTGGTACGTTGGTCAAGGCCAGGCTGTTTTCTCCCCGCCGCAACACGTTTTATAGTGCCAAGCGAAGTTCCAAGAGGAGTGTAGGTTCCCTCAAAAAAGGTTGTAAGAGTCGAACCCTTAGCTGTAATTTTGATCGAACTCGCCTGACATGTAAATGATAGCGCATCCTTAGATCAAATATGACGCCTAAATACGTTGCCTTAGGTGCCCATGTCAGTTTTTTTTGTGACAAATGTATTTTGTTTTGGTGTAAAATGTTTAGTGCATTAGTGTTTGCAGCGAGTGTAACAGATTTCCTGCGGCTTTTACGCTGAGAAAGTCAAGTGGTTTTGTTCCGCCCTCTTCAGCGTCAGATTTACCTGTTTTTGAAGTATTTCCAATATATGGTCTAGGTTTATTCCTCTTGCTAAAACGGCTATGTCATCAACGTAAAGAAAAAGCTGTAATCGTGGTATATGTGGGATGTCATTGACATACAGCGAGAACACTAGCGGAGAGAGGACGAAGCCCTGAGGGACTCCGGCCGCAATTCTCCGCTTTGAGAATCTCGCTTTGCCCACATTGATCACGAATGGGCGGTTTGTGAGAAAAGACTTAACCGTTTTGATTACGTCTTGTGGAAGGCAGCGCTGAAGTTTTGTGATGAGTGTACTGAGTGGCACTTTGTCAAAGGCTTGCACCACGTCGAGATATATGACTGGCGCATCCTGTGTAAAGAAACAGATCAGCATAAACATGTTGAACCATGCAAAGTGCTTGGCGAAGCGAAATGGCCCGGTCTGAACTGTTCATCTGGAACGAGGTTCCGCGAGAGAGCAGTTGACAGAATTCGCGCGAGTAGACGCCTCTCGATTACCTTTCCCATTACAGGAAGGAGACTGATTGGCCTGTGGCTCGCAGCGATCGTGAGGTCCTTACCGGGTTTTGGTCGCATGGAGATAGTTACGAATTTCCAATTTTCCGAAACGTACCGCTGTGTGATACAGCTGTTGTAGATTCTCGTAAGCTCCGTGTTTATGACCGGTAGGGCTCCTTAAGAACGGGGCCAATCAGGTCAGGTCCCGACGCTTTGCGACTACGCAAGCATTTAATTGTAGCAGTTCTCGCTGTTGTCAGTACACTGGAAATTGCATGTCATGCAAAAAATTTCCCCTCCCTTATGCTAGAAGTCGCTTCACTCGCGTGTGATCAAGTTGCTGGTTGATCGTTCTTTGAAGCACTGGAGAAAAATGTCGACCTCTGGTGATTCTGTCGCGGGCAAAACGAGATTTGCTAAGTTAATAGGAAAACTACAAGCAGTTGAGAAAAAGAGCACGAAGTTGTGTCTGGTGTATGGGAAATATGACTCTGAACATTCGGGAAAATGTACATCTCAGATTTCTCTGCCTCAACTTCTACAGATATTATATTTCTGTAATAAGCTCGTGCAATAAATAGGCATCTTTCAATGAAATTGTACCTTAATCTATGAAATATGTATAATAATAATAATTTAATTAGTTTTTATAATTGTTTTAAATATTTGATTATTATTTTGTTAATAAAAAAAGTATCAATGTATGACGAGACAATTTCCGACAAATTCCTAGTAGAAATGCTCCCTAATGTATTTACTAAAATATCCTACCTTCAAGAAAATTATACAAGAAATAATTGCAAAAATAAAACTTCTGCAATTTAGAAACAACAACTTAGCGTCAACGTTTCCTTTTCAAATTTCTAAACAGCTAATAACAGCTCAATTCGTGAAAGTACTCAGAGTAGTACCGTTGGATGTCTACTTCGCATTAACGTCAGTGGTTTTGCAAAAATGCCGCTGAGATTTCCGAATCAAAAACATGAAATGGTGGTTTTGGGGAGGGACCAGTGTTGCTCAAAGGGTTAATACCACAATTTCTAATTTTCTTTGGAAATAGTCTTATCAAACTAAAGAACAAGGAAATTATGAATCATTGATACCTAAATGTAAAAATCGCCAATTTTGCCACATAGGAGGTTGTTCATCATCAACCGCGATATATAATGCTCACAAATGCAATAATGCATAAAAATGGCCCTAATGTTAGTAACGGTCATTTGTATATATGTTTTCGCATCTATTCCAACTCCGACCACACGTTCATCCTACTTCACTTTCTTTCCTCGAGGGGAGTCAGCATTTTAGCTGAACCTCGATTTTTATGCTCCAAGGTTGTAAGTCCTGGGAGTATGGATGATGATAGTGAAGGATGAAAGAATGGCACACTCATATAGACATAAATACACCCAGGCCCGAGGCGGGACTCAAACCCTCGGTCTTCTGGCCTGGACTGCTACGGCACTACTGCCCTCAGATCTCGGTCATCTGACCGGCTTTTATATATTATTGCATAAATAAAACGTGAGAGGTTTTAGAGAGGTAAAGACATTTTGTGTGATTTTTGAAAACTCTAAAGAATATAGTCAAAGTGGCGTATATCATGTTATTCACTGCATGTAGCACCATCCACGATGATGGGTCTCCTGAGTGTCTCCAACGGCTTCCACTACAACTTTAGCTACGTGCCCCATCGCCGGCCGACAACCACCTGAAACCATATATTCATTGCTTATTTGAAATTGTTAAAAACGTTCAATCGAAGAGATCGCCATTTTGCTGTAAAAATTGATTCTTCTCTCTCCAATCTCCGTCCCATTCCTCTTCGGAATTTCTCCAGATTCAACTCTTTCTCTTCTAGTATTTAATCTTTTGTGCCAAATTTTTCCTTTGCTTTTTGTTATTCTGGATTTGTGCAGATGTCATTATTTTTTTTCTCCCCCATTCAAATATCAAAATTACATTTAACATTATTGAGAATGCAAATCAAAAATACAAGCTTTGAGCAAACATTTTGGAGAATACATATTAATCTATATAAAACTCAAGTAAAAAGTTTTACTCTACGTCGCCCTTCAAAACCTTCTCTTATCATTAACAAAATCACCATTCCTTGGCTTGAAAGTAATAGTCCTGTGAAATATTTAGGAATTTATTTGGACCAATGACTTACATGGAAGTCGCACATCCAAATTACAATTAACAAATCAAATCGTAAAATCTCAAAATTATATCCTTTAATAAATAAAAAAACTCTACATTACGAATTAGTTATGAAATTTGTTATATAAAACTATCATTATGCCTTCTCTTTCATAGCCTACCCTATTTGGTGTAATGCCTCTACTGCCATTCTTAAATTTCAAACCCAGTGGGACGTCTGATATCCGAAACGTCAAATAACCGTCGGAACTTACATTTTCTCTGAATTATTTTTTAATTAGATACCGTATACTATAATGTATTCATTTTGTTTTGTAATATTTATAATATTGAGAATTATTCCCCATATGATTGACAGTGACAAAATATTAACGAGGTACTGTACTATAGTCATTCATCTGACTTCCGTGAACTTTGGCAAATCATATCAAAATCTATTTTATGCTCACTTGCCATTTTAATGTTTGGTTATCAGAATTGTAAAATATCCGAACTATACGTGGTCTCAATTAGTTAATAGACAATAGACAATCGACGACCCACTGTAATTCAAAATTAATTCCCTAAAAACGTTTACATGCTTCCTGGTTTATATCAAATAAACAAATTCACGAAGAAATTAAAACCGATTCATTCAATTCATTTATACTTAGCTTCACAAATGAATTCTATAACAAATTGTAAATTTCAGTAGTTTTTCAAAACTTTACATTAAGTCACAATATTTATCTCATCCTCGAATCCGATCACGTTTTCCAAAAATTCCACGTATTTTTAATCCACAATCAAAGTATTTTTCAAATACTTTCGTAATTGGACTATGGGCATTATGGACATTTGAATGGGTGAAAGAACCAGAACTATATAAGTGACATTTTATAAATTCTGAGAAAACGTGCTTATTTTACGCTATATTTCAGTGGCAATGTATTTTCGTGGTTTCAATAAACAATTAAATGCCGTGGTTTTAATGATAAAACAAAGCACCACGACTTTTCAGTAAAGTTGACTTAAATAAACAGATTTCTAATAATTTATAAAATGTCCCTTATACGGTTCTGGTTTTTATCCACTCATTTGTGGCAATTTCATGACAAGATTAAACGCATCGGTTTTTCATGATACGAACGTTTTTTGTGTTATTTTTTCAAATCAATGGAAACAAACATACCTATAAAGAAGTGTTTTTCTTTTCATATAACACTTTTTATTCTTTGGGTAATTTTAATATTTGGAACTCCACATGCAATGAAAACGCAAAAAAACTTAATACTCAAGCATTACAATACGAAAGCAATGTACGAATATTCTACTGCATTTATAATGTTATTAGTATTGAATTAAATTGTCACTTTGCTCTTTCTGAAACTTACGTATTAAGTCAACCACACAAATCTTTAAAACAATTATTGCACCCTTGACATTGTGCTCCCTTCAGAGTGATACAATCACTGCCTTTCCATTATGTTTTTGACAGGTCTACATCAACATTTTTAAAGAATTTTGGTTGGAGGTTTCACAATAGGGGAAATAAATGAGTTACGAACAATAAGTTGTTTCTTTCGTAAAAAGAAACTATATCGTCCTAGATTTTATTGTATAGATACCATTTATTTGAAAAAAAAGTAAAACAAAAACGTTTCAGTAAAAGTTCTGAAATAATGCGTAACTTATCTCAAAAGATAATATACATTCCTGAACTCTATGTAAATATTTATAATTCGTTACACGTCATGTAGTAATACATTCCTCTGTAATGCTGTAATTGCACTTGCTGAATTACATATGGAAAATGCATATTTAATGCCCAAAGTTGCTAACGTCAACTCTCGCATTATTAAATACTATTATGGTTCAATACATCAAACATTCTATTAACAATTAATAAATAACCCACATTTGAGTTATGATTGAGAACTGACGTTCAAACAAATTTATGGTCTCAAATTAAATTAATTTATTACTCTTGTTCAAACGTGTGCGGTAGTTATCGTACTGACTTTCAGTTATTAGTGAGAGAGTTCAATATATTGAGTGAAAATAAGTGTTAACAATGTCCATATAAAGCGAGAGTGTGAGAAACAACTGAACCCCGACCTAGGCCAGAAAATATACCACATTCGTAAGGCAATTGATGTGTCGTTTGTACCAAACAACTTAACCTCAAATAATTAAATGGAAGGACAACTAAGAGAAGCAACAAGAAAACACTCACAAGCACAT
This sequence comes from Gryllus bimaculatus, assembly GCA_017312745.1. NCBI lineage: Eukaryota > Metazoa > Arthropoda > Insecta > Orthoptera > Gryllidae > Gryllus > Gryllus bimaculatus. The sequence goes on from BOPP01000144.1 coordinate 2,716,864, forward strand.
TAGCAAAGATTGTGTTTAGAAATGCGCAGTGGTTTACCCAAGGAAGAAATAATAGTGTGTTGTGTCGATGGAACGACCTTCACATCTGTTGGACCCCTACATCGAGCGTTGACTGCATCCTTAGCATAGCTACAGTCATAGAAATGAACGCTACTGAACTGGTGACCTCGCCAGAATGGCAGTCAGTTAACCGTTCAAAACGCAGACGTAAAGAAAGTGTTTGATCAACTGCAAAACAATCAATCAATGAAAATGAAATAAACATAACCAACAGATTTCAAAATGCAGATATTACAAAAGAACCACTTCTTTCAAAACCACCACTAATATTTATACCCGACATCAATGAGTCAGCCTTTATAAATTCAATAGAAGAAAAAATGTGAACGTTATTTTAGTTTCAAAATGTACAATTCAAAAGTGAAAGTGATTCCCACAACTGTTGAAACCTACCGAATTTTCGTTCATCTTAGCGAAATGAAAGCAAAGTTCCATAGTTACAAGTTAAAACAAGAGCGTGCTCTTTTTGAAGTTCTCCGTCATCTTCAGCCTTGCAGTTGATCCTAAGTGCCTCAAAACGGAACTAGAACGGAGTCAAAGTAAAAAACATTCACATTATCCGACATCGAGTAACAAAGGAGCAAACGTGTCTTTTCGTGATTGATGTAGAAAGTCAACCAAACAATGAAGACATTTACAAAATAAAGGGTTTAATCAACACCCGAATTAAATTGGAGCCACCACACAAGAAGAAAGACCTTGTGCGATGTCATAGATGTCAGTGGTACAACCACTGTTCGATTCCCGTAGGACCCCGTGTGAAATGTTTTTCGACAAAACGAGTTTGCATGCTCCAAAGGGACTAGTCCCCCTTTGGGGCAACCCCTGAGAAGTGTCATTACCCCAACCCAACCCAACCCAACCCTACATCCTTCCCAATTGTGGCCGCTGGGTGGTGACGCAGGGGCGCGTAGTAGGAGGCGCGTACGCGGAAATACTACTTGGCGGTCCTCTTGAAAAAACAGGCACCGAGACGTGACAGATATGACATCACATACATGAATTAATAGAGAATTACTCCCGCGCTGTATTAATGGAGGATAACTCCCGAAGCGCAAAGCGCTCAACTCCCCTCGGGGCTTGGAGATTCAATGAATGAAAGACGCAACAAATTACGCAAAGAAACGGAGATAAACACCTATGTCCTGCTCCAGACAAATGTGGAAGCTCCTTCAAGCGTGAAAGCAGGAAACGAGAAGGGACAACTAAGACAAATTGAATGAGCATTTCGCATCACAAAGATAAAACTAATTTCAACAGAGAGTCTCGTCGTCTAAAACAATCCCTACAATAGTTACGAAATGATTTTTTCACCAATCCTAAACAGCACAACTAACAATTGAATCTGGAAAGCAGCAAAAAATTACAGACATCCAAACAAAATGAACGTGTTAGTGGAAATTGAATGGATTAGTTTGTGGCAAAACAATACAAGTCCAAAATAGCTTTTTCCGTTTTCTTTACAGAAATAAAGGCAGTATACATGAAACTACATGTTGAGACTGAAAACATTGTAATAAGAGTACATTTGACTTTTTAAACACGTCGCTTCTTTTTGATGAGTGAATGAACAGTATGGTCCTGGACATAAACTGCTCCTCCATTCTAATTTCTGACGTCTGGCGACTCAGGATGCTTGCTGTGGATGGTTCACATCTATTATTTGCCAGTGGTACGGGACTGATTAATTTACTTGTTTTATTACTGACCGAGAACATACCTGTAACAAACCGAAGAACTGGAGGTGAGGGAAACAATAGGCAGGCATTTTTGTTATTTTGCGATGAATGAACGTGTTCACAGTCAAATTTGAAATGTGCATTCACAAGCATAAATGGAATTTCACTTATTCAGGATCAAGGACTGACAGAAATTCTTTTGTCAGGTCTGTCTCCAAACGGTGAAAGTGAAAAGCATAATAACAGACCTCATGCTAACAAAAATGCCAAATCCGACACACGCAAAAATCTTCTTAGGATAAAAAAACAAAGAATTTTTCCAACGAAAATTGCACACTATTCATCAGATTCTGAGTGAATTGTTCAACACTCGGTCTATTTTAAAAAAATTAAAAGATTACAATATAAGAGCTCGATTTAAAATTTCAACTTGAAATTTGGACAATATTTGGACACAATATTTATATGCAGTCTGACAACAATAAATTGTAGCATTTTTGTGGTACATTGTTAATTTGCAAAACATTTTGTTGGTAAATGTTCGTTAAGATGAAATACAGTACAAGTTCACTGTTTTTGTTTAAAATATTAAGCATTACTAATAAAGTTTTTATAGCAATTATTCCTCAGAACATATTCGTTTGAATTGGTACAATATATTTGAAATAATGTGATTTAAATCTCAACAACTTTTTGTCATATTTGAAAGTTATAACTTGAATTATCTCAGAATGAAATTTCTGGACTAGTTCTGTTTCTCCATTCACCAATTCAATTTTATCTCATGCGTCTAATCACGTGAGCACATGTTCTACACTAAATGGCTTCTAAAGAGAACGTTTCAAAGCGCGATTTTACTGAAAAGATATTTCTTTGATGAGTGGTACTTTTGAAACATTACCACTTCGTACGTTTGAGACACAGCATGATGAAACATTGGATTTGCCAAATCCGACACATTTCTTTGAAAATATTTATCTTCATTTCTGTTACAACAAATGATGTTTTATTAAAATTTATATTCTATTCAAAATTGTATTGCAAATTTTAATACTGCAATGATGATGAACCTTGATGCAATTAGATGCTTTATTGGCATTTACACAATAATTGTAAATTTGATATAGGTATCCACTATTTTTCATGTATTGGGGAACAAAAGTTTTGCATTCCTCTGGTAGCAGAGCCTGTAAATAGATATTTTTTAACTTCGGTGAAATGTTCATCCGTTATGTCACTAAACACGATTTAAATTGTAATAAGCGGTTCTGAAAAATAAGACCAATCTATAATACGATAATGTATGATTTTATGTTGTATCAAGGCCCAATGGCCGAGTTGAAAGCTAAATATAGCCAATTTGTACTTGATTCAGCTGTAGTAATGCGGTTATCAGAAAGACAGACTTAGCCATATTGCAAACCATGTTTTGATATTTTTTAGTTCATTTTGGCTGTTCGAATGGCTAACTAAGAGAAACATCTATGCTACAAACTGAAAGAACGGATAGGTTTAGCAAGCTCAAGGGCTGGCTCTGAAAAAAAAGAACAAAGATAGGGGATTCGAGGGCTTGTAAACATTAACTCATCCATTGTGCTTACGAAGTCGTTTGGCAATGCGTGCATTGTTCTTGCATCGACTTACGTCTCCACAGGCACAAATGATTTAGCTTGTAAGCTGTGGTACATAATTAAGAAATAATATATGGAAGTATGAAGACCGGAAGTCGTACGTCTACAATAATTCCATAGGAGTCGTACACAAGTGTAATTTTTTAACAGAAATCTACGGAACATTCATTCGATCTAAGAAATGGACTTCACGACTAGTGACGCACGTTATAGTAGATATGGCGGTGACAAATGCTTGTATTGAATACCGAATTCAGGCTACAGATTTGAAAGTTGATCCGAAGAATACTATTGATTTAATTAATTTTCGCCAATGTGGCAGCATCGGTGGTTCTCTCTGTAAGAAGCCCTCCCTAAAAGCGAGACCGTCCCCAGACCGACAAAGATTCGAGTCCCCCTGAGTAACCCATTCCAAGAGAGCAGCAATTATTAGGGCTAATTGCCGATACACAGACCGATTTTTTTTTGTATTTAAGGTCGCATTGACACCATTAGCGACCACTATTGCATTTAACAGTATGGTAACTTTGAAGATGACATGCTATGGGGATGATAGGGGGAAAGGAACACAAATACAATCATGCCTGAGGTGGACTCGAACCCGCGATCTTTCGGTCCGATCGCTATGGCACTACTGCCTGAACGATCTCGGTCATCGGACCGGCTCCGTTGTTTATGTCAAATGCAACGCAATGTAAAGCAAAATCTTTTATTGAATGCATAAAATGTAGCATACTGTTCCGTGTATCATGGGGAAGAGATGTTTAAAAAAATACCATGTACAATTATAATTTAACTTGAAAATTTGCATTTTTGTTAAAATTATCAATAAATATACTATTTTATTAACACTTTTTTAAGAACAATTAAAATAACCAAACATTTATCCTGTAGAACCTTTGTCCGCAAAAAAATCTTCAATTCTTATCAAGGGCAGCAGTCACCGCGTCCTATATGTGGAACAATCCAAATTTTGGACGTACGTGACCCGAAATGTTTGTTTTTCTTTGTAATGACAGACGATCAATTCATGTCAAATTAGAAAACAAATTTTAATTTGTTTATAAAACTTGAGAGTGAAAGGGATACATTACTTTCAATTATAAGAAAATTATGTCATGCAATCATGACGAACGGCGACAATGAGATGCATTCGAATATAATTTGAAACTGCGGAGTTGCTAGTTTGTGAACTGACAGCGTCAAAGCGCGGAAA
>BOPP01000144.1:2765637-2778328 GCA_017312745.1 Gryllus bimaculatus
GGGAATAAGTCGTTCATCAGCAGTTCGTGAACCAAACGAATCGGAAGTTAATTTGGCCAGAGAGTATACATCATCAGGAGAGATTACTACCTTATGGTACCTTACTACCTCTATGGGAGAGATACAATATATCCCTACTCTATGCTCCCCACTCGCAGCCGCCGCTTGTTGACCGCAGATTTTGATATTATTGTCTTGTCATGTCTCGTTAGGCAGGTTCAAAAATTTCACGTAAAAAATTCACGTCACGCTGTACAATGTCTTACACCGTGGTGAGAGGTGCGGTGTAAGATGTGTCTTACGTGTCTTACACAGTGTGAAAGAGTATTCTCTTTCGTTCACCGATCTCGCTGAATTCTCGTTGAATTATCTCTAAACGAATCGACTCCATCAGAGTCCTTTCAACAAGATACATTTCAACAAGAAAGGATCTAGGCGTACAAAGAAATAGAATGTTCGAGTGGTATCAACGGTAGTAGGCCATAGATTAACACACAATCAGCCATGGAAATGCCTATATAAACACTCCCCATAAATATTTCCACATCACTTCCAACAATAATTGCACATCTATGAAAATATACAATTAGAATTTCTTTCAAAGTGGCAATAAATTATTAAGAAACAGGACGAAAAGAAGAAGGAAGGGAAAAGAAGAGGAAGAAATAAGTTTTCTTTGGCTATTTTTTTACACCATATATATAGTGACTATTATGGGATACATTTTATTAATCAACTTTTCAATGGTTGAAATATTCAATACTGTATGTGCCTCTTGTGTTCTCCAAGCAATTTATTTACTAGTTCTGATATTCAAAACAAACTTTTACATTTATTCTCTACAATTGATTCAAACAATGATGAATACTATTAGTGTAAAGAGATGTAATTTTTATTTTTCATAGAAATTCTCATATTAGATTAAATATGTACAATGTTTATCTTTCTGTGTTTTATTTCAGTACAGAAGGGAGAGGAAGTTTTAAAAATAGTCCTTGTTTTATTTTTTAAATAAAAAAAAACTTTTCATTACCAATAGAAAGATGTACTTGTACTTTTTATTTTACAAAATGTAAGGGAGATACAGAAAAAATCCATTTGCAGTGTGCTTATTTGGTTCTTACACAAAGTCAATTGATTTCTTTTTGTCATGACTGAGAGATGTAGTAGTGGAAATTTACAATAGGATATTTGAAAGTACACAATACAGGTTTTTAATAATGAACTATGAGTAATTTTATTGATTTTACTAAAGTAAACATTTATTTCAACATAATGATGTAGCAAAATTACATTGTTCAATAATGTAAAATTCAATTACATAAATAATGTTCAATTACATGTATACTACATAGGTGTCACACTACGTGTTCTGTTTACCGTACTCTTGTTCAATAATTCCACAAAGGCTCAAAATATTTTTTTGTTAATTATGGATTCTCAGGAAAATAAAATAAAAACTATCTTTTACTTTTCTTACAATAAAACCATAATATAATTTTTATATTTTGCATTTCTAATACGATACCATACTATGTGATAAATAGTAAATAACAATAATAAACAATAAGAAGAAAGATAATAAAATATGTTGGTAGTGTTTCAGACAATACTAAATTCTAATTGGGATTTAAATTTAAAAAATGTAAAGAAAATTTTATTCTGGTTGTATTATTTATCAAGATTGAATTCAACATGGCTTGTTTCTATACGTGGAATGTAAACTTTTATTAAGTTTTGCCTCTAATACTAGACCACTTACTAGATTACTAGTGAACTAGACCATGTCACATGGTTTTTGGTGTGATCCTGAAATCACAAAGTTCTTATTATTCTAATTGTCTAAGTTTCAAAATTCAAATTTCTCACTTGATTTTCAAAGAATATTTTCAAGTACCTGCAAGATGTTTTCCATATTTAACTAGAATTTTGTCTGAATTATTTGTGATTATATACAGTGGCTCTTTGCGTGGGGCACTATCACCCTTTTCATTTTCTTCTGAAATCTAAAGGAAAGAAAATAAAATTTTGTAAATTCTTTCTAAAATATTAAAACATTTTATTTCATTCCAATTTAAATTTATATTCTCAATAGTCAGTGAATATTACATTTCTTTCATGTTTTGTTATAGAATCATTTTTGTATTACAAATTAAAATTAAACATACATTACCATCAACATAATGAAATTAAAGTTCTTAAGTTTTAGATAATACGACACTGTGATGATAATAAATAAGTGAGGTATTGCATTCATTTTCAAGATATGATAAACTACTTGTTCATATAATAATAAAAAAAATACAATACTTGATGCTAATATGAACGCAATTCTCAGGAAGATTATGGGAAATGATATAAAACACAATAATCTATGAAAAAGCACGGATTAGAAATAAATGAAAAAAGTATCTAATATCACCGAAAAAAAGGCCTTTTTTATTTCTCAATGCAGTCGGCTCTTGTTCAATCTGTTTTGGGAAACTAACTAGGTGTTGGTCTTGTTGTCTCAAAGACTTCATGCAATGTGAAAACTTGTAACAGGTACTGCATACCTATTTTCACAATTAAAAGATGAATAAATTCAATACGAGTGGACGCAAGAGCGAAAAAATCTTTCAATGAATAATGGAGATCAGCTTCAGTGCGACGAAGAAAATACCTTCATTACAGTTGTTAAGTTGGCTGGTCCACAGAATTTGCATGCGTGTTTTCCTTTCGGCATAGCTGAAACTTCCAATTTAATATTCTTCTCCATTACTATATTTTTTCGAGTATGATGCTATCTTCGGAACACCGAGAGGAGACTTTGATGATGCAGGTGGACGCTACAAGCAGCTGGAAAGAAGGGGGTAACCTACTTCCTCCCATGAGTCACAGGGGCGTAATACGACCTTCGTTTTACGTCAGACTTAACAGTGTGTAACAATCTCGTTTGTACTAATACACTTCGTTTTTGTAACTAAAAAATCAATTATTTACTCTATTTTATGCGTTTTGTCGTATCATTATTTTTTGTTTTCTTTATACAACTCTAAGGAAACAAAAACATCCAAAAATACTTAATTTGCTTTCGAATAAACTCTCAAAACATCACAAAACCTTCTCCATGTTTCACAGTAGGCAGAATATTTCAAGTTTCGTTGGCCGTATTTCCCTTTCTCCATACCGTTCGGCATCCATAAGAACCATAAAGAGTTATTTTCGTTTCATACCACCAAATAACATTATTCCTGAGCATTGTATCACAATTTTAGTGCTATCTGCAGAATTTAATTCTGGCACGTCGAATTTTTCTATGATATTTCTATTTATTATGAATGGCCTCTTTCGTGCTCTTCTGCTATGATATCCATACTTCCAGAATACTCTGCGAATTGTCTGGTTTGATAGTTTATTTTGCGTTATTTGTTTCATTATTGAGTGTGTTGAGAGCACTTAATGTTGTGGTTATCCTCCCCTCTTCAAACGTTCGTCCCTGTCATTGAGCTTCTTTCTCTTGTCTTTTCTTGGTAGGTTCTTCGTGACTGTAGAATAGGGGTTGTTCACTCTGCGTCCAGTTTCTCTAAGAGAATAGTCTCGTAAACCAATGGATACGATTTCCTTTACGTCACTGCTAAGTTCTTTCCTCTTTTCCATTGTGAAACACAGTAATCCGCAAACGAAATTTGGCTGATAAAGGGCACTATGAAGGTCGTATACTCTGAACGCGACGAAAAGTATTAACAACCTAAGAATAAGGGAATTGATTCAAGTGTACAAACAAGAATGCTTCACGTGAATAGAATTAAATTTACAAGAAAAGGTGAATTTTGCGATAATTGCTTCTTTTTATAAATTATGAAGTATTGCTATTTATTCTAATTTTTCGTTATACATTCTTGGTAAATAATTCCATAAAATATTAAGAGTATTTTCATCGCATTAATCCATGAATTTCCTATAACAGTTACACTGTAAAAACAAGACTGTTATGCACTGCATTTGTAAGAAATAGCCCAGTTCGCCACTAGCATTTTCGGTTATTTATTTAACTTTCTTGTAGTCTAGAAAATGAACTTATTACTGCAGAGACTGAATGTTTCGTGTTTCCGGGAGTGTCAACTGCTGTGGTCATTACTCCCGTAAGTACAGTGCGTGTTTTTATGACGGTAGGTGACGGTGATCTTTTCCCGCTGGATATGGTGAGGTCCAATGCGAACCTACTGGTCGGGGTTTCCCTAACCAGGTATCCTCTACCAGCGGGGCATCGCCCCAGTTGGGACGAATCCTAAACTTCCGCCTTGTGTGTGTGTGTGTGTGTGTGTGTGTGTGTGTGTGTGTGTGTGTGTGTGTGCGCGCGTGTGCGCGTGTATTTGTAAGGGATAGGGCAAGGAAGAGGAAGGAAGGAGTTTTTGTTTGTTGACTTAAAGTTAACATTTATAACGTAAATAGTAGTTAGACCTAAATGTAATGACTTGTTCGTACATAAAATCAGCGAAGGCTATGTTTGTGAATAAGCAAAAGTATAATCTGCGCACATTTTCTTGAGTTCCAGGATCTCTTACCCACCCTTTTACTGAACATTTTTGACAGATGAATAACTACCAACAAAGCCAGGTTGGCAACATTTGAAAATAAACTATCCATTTTCACCCGCGAGTAGTAGAAAACGTGTTTTTTTATCGGTAAACGAAATTCAGATTTGATTTTATTGAATTTTGCTAATAAAATAGCAACCTACATATCGTGCTCTATTCCTACCACCAGATGCGTATCTATGTTATTGCAGACATGGCACGTGCCATGGGCGCCACTCACAAGGGGCGCTTTTCAGAGCAGACTCTCAAAATTTAATTTCCCCCTAAATTTAATAAAATTATCTTCTATTATCCAATCCGAGGAGTTCGCTTTCGGAGATCCCCTATACTTACAGGTAGACCCCCCATTCAAAAAGTGAGCTTGAAATGCACTACATTGCGACATGGCTCAGCGCCAAACAACCCCGAAAGGGGTTTTTGATTAAAGATGACCACAGAGGTGACAAAGGGAACTCAAAATTCAAAACCCATTACAACAAAATTAACAGCATCGTCAAAGGTTTGTGCTCAAGAAGTAAGAAAACTAAAATCTTTCCTTCTTTGCATTACAGAAGACATTTAGTGAACAATGAAATTTTTGTTTTAAGTTCTAAAACACATTTGACATCATTGTTCCACCATCGTTGCCCTGTTAATACGGAGACTTCTGTGCAAGTTGGCAACGTCACATGACACAGCTAAGATTTAAGGAAACTACGTGGAAAATGTAGGAACCTGAGAGCCAACCAGCTCCGGTCTTCTCTGTAGTGTCTGATCTATTAGCTAATGTAATAATGTAATCGAGTATTGCGATTGCGCGAAATGCGGTTTTTCGTGCATGTTTGCCGTGTACGAAACAGCTCATTTTTTCACAGTATGCCAAACATCGCGAAGCGTGTGCGAAACATCTGTAATTCGCAATTATCATTCGTCTTGACGTCTTTGTTTACTATTTACAAACAATAGTTTTACGACACTGCCTGGAATCCATTTAATTTTGAACAAGTAAGGAATTTCTAGTTTTGTCTCTTCGCCGCTACGTTGGGACGACAAACTAGTCTCGTGTGAAAATCATCTGTTGTGCGCCCTTGCTACGCATTTCTGTTCTAGGAGCGAGACTGATGTTTAGTGAGAGGCGATAATCTGGTTCCTACGAAAAACATCGCGGTAGCTATAATTCTGAAAACAATTTTGATTACTACCAAGCTTACTACAATATTTACAATAATATTGTAGTTTAGTAGAAATCCGTGCGATTAAATGACATGGGAATTTTCAAGTCGAATCCTTTCACTTTTCTGTACATTTATTTACCTACTGCATCTATTCAGACAGGAAAATGAATGCATTCGATTTATAGTGTTGCGTCCTCTCCCTAGTCTGGCTTAGAATGGCCTTCTGTTACCTCCTCCGCCCTGCTCTGCTCTACTCTACCTTGCTCTGTCCTAGCTTGCCCAAACCCACCTTGCTTCTTGCCCCCGTCCTCGCCCTGCGCTGCCTTGCCTGAACCCGACATTACCCACCTTACCGCCACATTAAGATCGACAATCAACATTTCAACAACAAAAATCGTATTAGTAATATATATTACTAGTATGATTTTTCGTATCCTTTCGCGTGGACCAAAAGTTCGAGGGTTCAAGTCCCGCCTCGTGCATAGGTGTATTTGTGTATGTCTGTATGAGTGTGATGTCCTTTCATCCCTCACTTTCATCATCATTTCATCTTCCATACCCCCAGGGCTAACAAACCTGGGAGACAAAAATCGCATCCAGCTAAATGCACGATCCCCAGATAAAGTTACATGCACCTGCCACCAAGATAATAGTATTGAGTCCTGGTAAATGCATACACGCGTGGTCCAAGTCGGCCTATTCGCGAGCATTATATATTTTGTGTGTGTGTGTGTGTGTGTGTGTGTGTGTGTGTGTGTGTGTGTAAACGTTTTCACGTGCAGTCATCGGAGGCTTTAAGCTTTCAAACGACACCTTATTTGATGCGATTGACTAGGTAGTATATCCAGAACAGGAATATTCACATAATACCTTACAGAAATAATACGTATGATAATCATGTTTCAAAAGACTAAGGAAGAATAAGTTTTCGTATGCCTTGCAAACTCTTTTTTTAACTCAATATAACATCTGTAATGTACCTTTAATTTAATAAACGGTCTGGACTATTTAAAGAAGTCATCAAAAGTCAATATTCGTATCTCCAAAATTACTGTTTTTCGTTGTGAGCTAAATGTGAAAAAATATAAATAAATATGATTAAAGTAGGAAAATGTGAAAATTAGAAAATAATGTAATGCGTTTACACATGCCTAATAAATTATCGTCTAACATAGAGTCCGTTTCACAACGTCGAAGTTTACAGACAAAAAAGTAATATGGGTGTCCATTCCGTACGCGTTACAGTAAATCGCTGTCACAAATGCATTACACGCCCTTCCATTTGAAGTTAACTAAGAAGAACGTTGCGTATCTTATTGCAACACGTGCATTTTCTTGATACACAATTGTGTATTTTCTTGGCACGCAATTTGCATAGAGGGTAGATTATACGAGTTGCAGCTGTTCCCTTTAGAAATATCGATGTCACTTAAGACTTTAGCAACCGCTTTTTTTGTAGTAACTAGAAAGCAGGTCGTTTATACTGTTGTTGCTTGTTGTTTATAACGTATGTTTTCACTTTGTCTGTATGGCTGTAATTTCTCAACTCAATCTACAGATTATGTTGTACTGAAGTGATACCTGTTGTTGCGATAAATGAACAAAACATTGTTTACCATATCTTATAGAGGGGAAAAGTTCGCATAGTGCTTTGGTAAGTTTGTTTGCAGAAAAAAGGTTTACTATAGAGGGAAGTTTACCAGAGCAAATTCAAAAAATCTTTCCCAGACATGGTTCTTGCTGTGCTTGTTTAAAAGAAATGTCTTTAAATATTTCTGATATATTTCGCCTGTATTAAGATAGTCTTTTTGAGTTTTTAATGACCTAATATCTAATACAAATTAAAAATTTTCATTTATTTTGTGTTCACTGGTGAAAGCACAAGAGTAGCGCTAAGTATTTTGGTTTAGGGAAGGCACGCTAATTACACAGAACATTTTTTCTTGCTGATCCAACGATCTAAAGCTCGTAATTCAGTTAAAGCATTTAATAAAAACCCTAAATATTCGACAAATCGTACTAATGTTACCGCTATTTCTTTCTCACGCATGGCTTATTACAGGAATTTGACACATTTAGAGAGGCGCAAACGAAAAAAAAAACACGCTACAAGAAAGAAGAAGCATCCAGAATGCAAATAAAATCCATGACACCCGGATTTATAGTCATATCGACTCTGCTTATGATCCTGATCTCTCACAGTGATTCATCCAACAGGTTTAAGAGAAACAGTTCACTCATACAGGTATTAATGTATTAAGTTTATGGTACTTGGTAAGTTATATAGTTGTATATGTCCTCGGACGAAAATATAATTAGCCACGAGAAATAACTGAAATCAGGAAGTGCAGAGCTACTGTGCTCTTCTGTAAAAAATCTTTTTAAATAAACATTACATTGAATTTACTTTTTGTTTTTGTGAAATAAGTATTATGTTTATTTGAAAACCGAGTCTTGATTATCAGATGCGTATTCGTGCACGAGTTTCCTGTTCATGTGCGGTAAAGTGACGAGATGAGATCGAGAACTTCCCGTGTTTGCATTTTATCAATTTATTTTTTATATAATTACCCGGTTCTGAACCATAAAAAGCCGTGATGTCTTAATGGGAGCCACAAACAGACACTTTGCGGAAAAGCGTGGCTGAACAGCTGTCGCGACGGAGGGATACTTCTGTGAATTTCATGTGATGTTCACTTGTTTAGCGAACAGATTCTTCTAGAGTATGTTCGTTCTATCAACCACGGTGAAGTATTCCCTAACAATACTTTGAATGAGGCAAAATCTCTGATATTCGAGTTAGTATGAAAAAAATTGCAACCAACTGCTTTTTGAATAAAAGGAGTTTAAATTAGTACAGGCTCTTATGGAAAAAGCTTTTGTCGGTATAGATTTTATTAAGTTCAACCTATTGAATAAGTTATTTCGTTCTTTTTTATTTTATTCAATTCATAGTATTTTTTTATGAATCAGAATGTATTAAATATAACTTACCTCACCGGGCATTCTGAGGGTAACTGATAAAAGCCTGTTGCTATATACCTTGCAACTAGTACTGGTTCACAGCATAGGAGCAAGTCACGCAATTGTCAGCGTTGTTTCTCTTCAGCTACGAATGAAAACCAGACTATCTTAAATTTTTTTATCGCACACAGCTACAAACTATTAAAGGATTATTAAGTTTTATTTTAAACAATGTGGATTGGTATTCAACATAGAAAGAAAAAATAACGGAAAATCATGCGAGAGACAAAAATAAATATTAATATAATATAATATTATTATAAACTTTGGTTTTATAACTATACTTATTTTTAACTACTTACAAATAATTATTTAAATGTTTCATTCACATTTACAAGCAGTTGCTATTAATCTATAGAAGTAATTAATGGTTGAATATTTGATTAGCGACTGACACGAACCTTAATCGAGTAACTTGCGTGCGTCTGTCCGTCACACATGGTTGGACCCTTCCGGTCTATACTTCGGTTTTTATTTCCTGGCGCGTGAGGGCCTGTCTTCATGATGGAATATCTCACGGCATTTCGAGACTTTCTCGGTCGTTAGATGTCGCATGATCGCCAGCACTGCTCGATTCGGTCGCGATCATGTGACATCTAGCGGCACGACCGAGAAAGACGCGAAATGCCGTGAGATACTCCAGGAGATAAAAACCCTAGTATGCCAACGGAGACACTGCGGTTTGATGGTTAGACCCTTTTGGTCCACCAATCGAACTTATTAAGACAGGCCTGCACAACGCCAGCTTCCGCGGGAATTCCGCACTCAACATCCTGCACGCGCGAGCGGCGAAAGTGCAAGTAGTGGGGGGACGCACCTTTGCGGAGAGGGGAACAGCTCGCCATTCGTTCAGAGGGGATGTCGCGGCGCGTAGATTGAATGCCTGGGCGTCTAATCAGGTCCATGCTCAGGTCTTATCAGCCCACTTACTCATATTTAAATGGGCAGTGTCCCGTATTTCTAGCTACAGGGGCCATAATTCAGAGTTTGTCCCGTTTTTCTTGCTACAAGGGCCATCTTTACATTTTGTGCTCTGCTATGTACCGATATATTTTCCTTTGATATTTCCCTTTTTTGCTTATTTTTTAAGATACAATACAATACAATACAATACAATACAATACAATACAATACAACACAATACAATATAATATAATATAATATAATATAATATAATTAATATAATGTAATATATAATTAATTTTGGTCACTAATGACCTTTGTTGTTAAAAAAGGACATTAAATAAATATTTTTTTGAAATAGTTATTTCGTTGCTATTGTGTTACATGAGAGTACAGAAGTTGGAAATCGAAGCTAATTGCCTTATGTGGTGCGTTATTTAAATGCGGAAGGAAATGTTAAAGAGAGATTCCTACGATTCCAAAACGCCTCTGTAGACAGAAACTCAGACGTCTCTTCAAGTAGAAGCTTAATATAGAATAAAATTATTGTAAGAGATATTGTTGGAGATACAAAATGTGAATAGAAACTTAATGCACGAATTTATGATGGTGCTGCGGTGATGACTGTTCATTTAAATGGGCTACTGGTTAAAGTGGAACAGGTATACCCTAATGCACTGCTGTGCTCATAAATTAAATCTGGCATATCTTAGTCAGTTTCCAAAATCACAGAATGTAAAATATTTTTCAAAACTTTAACTGGTTTATCAAATATTTTCTCGCTGTCTCCTACACGTTGCCATGCTCTACACAATGAGACTGAAAAAAAGGCAGTCAAATATCAAAATGTAGACTTTGCCAGTTAGTATTATAAGATCGCTGTTGACCTACAGGTTCTATGTACTGAGTGAATTGTAATGATGATAATACGTAATGTATAATTGATGTTGACGTATTGCGCAATGTACTACTAAAAATTATGCCTAAAGATGGAATTAAAAAACTCCGAAACGTTGTGAAGTGTAGTATGATTTATATGATGACAAACGTAATGTGTAACAATTTTTTTGCAAGAATAAAGCCCTAGTCGTCTATAAAAAATTGAAGCATTACATGGAATCGAATTGATAACATTCGAGAGCAACTCAACTTGAGGTTAAGCAATTTTAAATCCCTGAGGTTTTTAGAACTCGCTAATTTCCAGAACTATAATCAAGTGCCCTTCCTAAAAGACGCACATAGCTCTGAATTAACGCTGAGCTAAGATGGCAAAATTATATGTCACTTTTTCGTGAAGTGAGACACAAAAGACATTAGTACGTCACGTATATTAATGTTTAGAAGTAGGCAAAAGGTGCATTTCTCTTGTAGTTTATAAGATAACAATGGTAGCAAATTGCAATAATACAAAAGCCATAGTAATTTTTCATGACATTTTGATGCTAAAACTTGCTCTTATGGACATTTTTTAAAAAGTGACTAATAAAAGTTTGCCGTCTCAGCTCAGCGTTAATTCAGAGCTATGGAACTTTGTTCAATGTCTCATTTAGCTCAGAATTAAGTATTCTGTACAGTACGACTGATAGTATTAAGAAATGAAGTGTTCGAGAATTGTTGTGCTTTGTTCAGGAAAAGAAAAAAACTGGGAAAGGCATTCCCAGAAGTGTTGAAACTGTGCGAACGTGTTACGACAATTCCGGCAACACTTGCACTTGTTGAACGCAGCTTTTCGACACAAACGTATAAAAATGTTTTTGATAAATTCTACAAGTCAAAACAGACTTTGTAGTTGGAAAACTTTCATTATTGAAAAGTCATTAATTAAAAGACTGAGTAAAAATCCAAAACTTTTACAACAGTACCATCGCTGATTTTCATAGCAAGACAGAAGAATCTCTCTTCACTACAATTACGGTGTTTATAAGTAATTTAATGTATCCATTTTCTTGGTATGATTATACCTTTTCAATATTTTTTAACCATTAACCGCGAGTTCTATACATTTCTGTAACGTATTTGAATCTTTCAACTACAGATCAGAAGATATACAATTGTTATGTAAATTTCTGGAGTTGATTCCTTTTTGGCGCGCATGTAAATGTTATTCACGGCTCTGCAAATCGTAATTTGTTTGTAGAATTTCTCAGCGATGGTGAATTGGGAAGAGCAAATGATATCTTCGTTTTTCAGAATAGTGTTTGTTTATAATAGAGAATATCACAATATATGAATTTGTGTAATAGCTTGGGAGATATATTATGAGAAATGTATTGCTGCCATTTGGATACATAGAGTACACAGCCACATGGCAACAATTCATAAAAAATAACCCGATGTGGGAAAAAATGTTCAAAATTTGTTTAGATGTTTTCTGATGTTCCCCTTTACCAATTTTATAGCTTAAATGGTTTGTTTCTTCGTAATGAATCACTTGGGATTGGAAGGGTTTTTGAAGAATGCGTGAGTGCCGAACTGTAATGATTGGCGATATGTCCAGGTGGTGTCTGCAGAGGCCGAACAATGGCGCGATCACCTGGGCGCTGTGGAGCAGCCCGCAGCCTCTATCTGGAAGCAGCTTTTCCACGGCTGCCCGGCGGTGGCGGTGGTGGATTTGGGAGACGGTGCCGCGTGGCTGAAGGCCCTCCACTCACGCCACGCGTAAGTATGCGTTACGGGGACCCGAAACGTCCTATAGCTACATTGTTAAATTCGAGGAACATTTTGTTCCAAACTATATACATTAGATAAATTATTTTTTGACTGCAGTTTCTTATTTACAAGGATTGGAACACATTTTCATCCAATATAGATGAGTATAACATACCACACCTCGTAGGAATCATATTCACCAAGATCAACAGCTCATTACAAATAATTCACAGATGATACAACCGTTTCAATCAATGATTAATCGGCGATTCCAACCGCGCCAAGAGCTATGATAATTAGACATGTGAAGTGCTTGTATCCGCCGGGAGGTGGCGGCCATCTTCTTCTGCCATCTGGCGAGATTCGGCGACGACCCACCCG
>BOPP01000144.1:2778512-2928748 GCA_017312745.1 Gryllus bimaculatus
TATCCACCTGGTGTTGATCGGAGGAACCACGGAAAATGCCGATCCGTTCGCTACCCGCCGGGAGGTGCATCGGAGAAAACTCCGCTAGCCGACATGTAGATTGGCGTCGTATCTCAGCATCCAGCCACCATCACCGCCCGAGGAATATACATGCCCTTCACTTACTGTACTAATGACCTTAGCTGTTGACACGCTCGTAACCACTAATCAATATTTTTCTCCAACGTATACGAGAAAGTAATGATCGTTGTTCTGCTTAGGTTATCGTCACTGGTGCTTTGGCGACCTCTTGAGATAATTCATATGGCACCTCCGCAGTGGCTCGAGAGGCAATGCGGATATCTATTGGCGGCATCCAGCTTCACCCGGATCCAAAGCTTCCTCGATGACGATACGCAAGATGCCATCGAAGATCCCGCGTTCATTGTACGTCCAGAACTAGACATCTTCAGGGAATGGAGATAAAGACAAGTTAGCCTAAGAAGGGACCGAATTGACAGATTCTGCCTGGTTAATGGTGACAACTGAAAGTTCTGGCTTTGTGCTGGTCGGCGACGTCAGTTGACTATTTCGTTCATTTGTTTGTTTGGAATTGGATTTGGTCTTCGAAACTTCCTGGTAACGAAAATATAGCGCGCACGAAAAATAATATAATTAGGAAGTGACATACTATGTACTCTTATTTTTTTGTATTTTTAAGATTTATGTATATTTCAAAATTTTTATATGAGGCACGTTTGTTACCAGTGTGATTCGTGACCACTAATGACGATTCGTGAAGTTTCGAACTAATTAATCACGTTTTTAAGGGAGCAATTAACGAGCAAGGAACGAGGAACCCTCCTTTGAAATAAACTTGAAGTACACTTGATTTCTAAACTGTCACTTTGGTCCTAGCTAAGAATATACTCAACCATTATATCGGGCAAAGCCGATAGCGATCTTTAAGGTTATGGAAAAGGTAGCCGTTAGCGCACCCGGAAACAAGGAATAATGAATCAATCGAATGGCCCATGCTTTTCTGATCTCCAAAAAATCATCCCTCAAGTTCGTTGGTAGGCCACGGCCGAACACCAAGTGCCGTGCAGTTAGAACTAGTGGTCCTACCGCAGCACGTACTTTCTCGCCTGTATTTTCATGCAAATTACGCGAAAAGTACTCGAATTTTCGAAGAATTGTACATGGCCGTATTTCAAAACCTATCTTTAAGAAACAGAGTTCATTAAGGAAAAACATCTTCATAATCGTGGTTGTAGAAAGACGCGGAAAAAATTTAATTTTTGCAATTTTCGGAAAATCAGAGTTTAAATGAAAATAAGACCTGCACCATTCTTTAAAATGTCTCTCACATTATTCAACAATAAAATTTAATCAAAAACGATGGAGCCATTTTTTTGAAAATTTGGAAAATGTTTCAGAGGCTTTATGTAAAGTACCCCCAAAATTAAAATACCTGTTTCAAATTCAAGAGGCCTCGACATCAGCGAGAGATCGATTGGGGAAAATCAATTTTGGAGAATATCGACTGAAAGGTTTAGCCGTGTAACGCTCGTTTTGTTCACAAACGAACAGACCGACAGACTATTTATTTTTGCATTTATTCGATTTTTCGGAATCAAGGACGCACAAAATATATATATTCAAGGCTACACCAAGTGTTAGAAGGTTTTTTTTCTAAATTTGCCAGCTGGATTTATCCACTTTTTCGTTTCCAAAGCCCTGTAATAAGTCTGCCGAAATTTGGCCGTCATTTCACGCCGCGTTGCTAAACGTTCTCTCTACTCCGCAGAGAGAAAGTAAAAAAAGAATAAACAGCGCATTGCTTGCAGGGCCTGAACGAAGAGGGTCGCCGCTCGCTGCAGCTGAGCTCGTCCGCCTTCTCGGTGCTGAGCGCCCGGGGCCGCCCAAGCGCCTCCCGCAGGAAGGCGGCGCGGCGGCTGGTGAAGCACGGGCAAAAGGCGCTCGAGTATCTCTGGAAATACCATCAGTCTTTTAAAGTAAGACTCACTGGCATCGGCAAAGAAGCTCTTATGACAATTTAAACTACTTGAATGGTTGAGCCGCAATATATACTCAAAAGCTGGTTTTACAAAATGCCTTCTAGGAAAAAATGTGCATTGCAAAAGCATAGAAACATTTTAGAAACAAGTAAATTGTTCATTATTTACAAAAGAAATTAATATATTTGTTCATAAAGAAAAATCAACTCAGAAATAAAAAGTACCCCATTTACACACTTGGTGGAAACAAATGAACCATCGCCTTCTATTCCATTACATGGAAAACTGTTTCAATGTTTTAATATCATTTCGGTGGGGTACGCTTCATTTCTGCACGGCAATTTATCGACGATCTCTCTTCTATATCGTCCAGAACGTTGTGCTATTATTTGTTTATCGTTAAAAACTATACTGAGGTGACAAAAGTCATGGGATAGTCCTAAAATCGTGACGGTTATCGTTTATCCCAGTGAGGTGCAGCAACTCAACTGGACTCAACAAGTTGTTGGAAGTTGCGAGCAAAAATATTGAACCAAGCGGCCTCTAGTAGCGTCCTTAATTGCGAAAGTGTTGCCGGTGCGGGATTTCGTGAACGAACTGACATCTGGATTATATCCCCATAAATGTTCGATGGGATTCATAGCGGGCGACCTGAGTGGCCAAATCTGCTCGAATTTTTCAGAATGTTCTTCAAACCAATGGCGAACAATTGTGTCCCGGTGACTTGGCGCATTGTCATCCATAAAAGTCCCATCGTTCTGTGGGGACATGAAGTACTCCAATGGTCTCCAAGTAGCCAAACACGACCATCTCCAGTCCAATATCGATTCAGTTGGACCAGAGGACCCAGCCCATTCCATGTAAAAACAGTCCCGTATAATAAAAACTGCTAACTATTTGCAAAGGCAAATGAGCTACAAAGCTTGGCTATTATCTCTCATCATTCTTTTCGTGAAGGAATCGATTTCTTACCGCGGGAAGATGGTGAACATTAATTTGAATAACTAAATTCCCTAATGAACTCGAAATCGAGAAAATGTGTGCCGATAATTAAATTATGTCCAGAAGCAAAACAAAAGGCCATCTCGGCATTCTATCAAAGATTCAGGGAAACTGCAGAAAACGTTGATCGAGATTGGGCTCAGGCACAATACTTGTTACACACATATTTAAGTGAGTGGCTTAATGCTAAGGCTTAAAGTAACAATGCTCTGGGTATAATATTCTAAGTATTACCGAAGAAAACATTTACTTTTTTGAAGAAAGAATTGGCGTAATTGCAGTTCAAGTTACGACAACGCTGTGTCATGAATACCTGCAGTTAAAACTACGATTTTAACTGCAGAGTATTCATTAATTGAAAATTTCTCCAATGACATTCCACATCTATAAGAGCGCATCGAGACTTAAAAATGCGCATATAGTTTCGGTAACGTCGAAAATCCAGACCAAAAAAACAACAAACGAAACTTTCTACGAAAAAATACTATTGTGAGGCCAAATTGGTAATGTAATTATTTTTCCAATATGATGATGGGAACTCCTAGCCAAATTGTGGCTTGAGCAGTAAATCGCCATCGCGTTTGGATTCGTTCCCACTGCTGTTTATTCGTCCTCTCTTCCTAGTATTTTACTTTGTCACACTGGCTGGTCGAAGGCTGCCCGGCCTCTTTTTTTCTATGTCATTCAGGAACTGATTTGTTAATATATGTTTAACTTAAATATTTTTGACATGCTAGGAGTCACTTGCTTGGATTTCAAAGTGGTAATTGAAAGAATTGATTTAGACTGGTAAAAAGGTAATTTACTCTACGATATTGAATTTGGATCAAGATTAGGACCGAAAGTCGCAATGCGCATGGTTTATGATCTACAATTATAATCTACAACAATCTGCACAACTTCTACCCTTCACCTTTTCTTCTCTCTTGTACTTGGAGTTAACAAAAATGTCTTTAACACATGCCCCTCAGTTCCGCTTCCTTCACCAATGCTGCCGCAAGTACCTGGAGCGTCGCCCTTTCCAGCACAGAGGGTGGATAGAAGAGAGAGAAGGACCTCCCCTAAGTCGGCGTCATTGACCCACTCACACACACAAAGGTCGCTGTCCTTTGGCCCGGGAAGGTTGCAGACCCCGCGTTGCTGTTGGCATCAGCTACAGACCGACAACTCCCGTTATTTTGAAATTTCACCTAGGCCGAACAGTAAATATCCCAAGTCGAATGAAATCTAAATTTTCCAAAGATATGCTTAAACCTCCCTAAACTAATAATATCACCCGTATTTCTTTATACTCTGTCACGTTTCCCTTTCCTATTGCTCGACAGGGCAATTCTAACAGCTTATCCCCCCTCCCCCAAAATCAAGATTAAATTCCAGTAGCTTCTGAAAGAAAACAAAGGAATTAAATGAGTCAGAGTATCTAACCTCAAATTTGTCAAGAAATACCTAAATCTCAAAAAGTCAGCATGTAAAACTGAAATCCCTCGAAAGACCTTTCGTGGAACGAGAAGAAATAAATTAAAAAAAAAACGTTGTTTTGACGACGCCGTTGTCATTAATCTCGACGTCTCCTTTACACGCGTGGTAATTACTGTCGCGGTAATTTCTCAGAGTCCATTACGCAGCCACTTGTATCAGTGGGCGATATGCTCGATCTGTATTTTTATCAAACTGAAGGTGAGTTATCTCATAGCGTGAGTTATTCCAAAATTAATTGCCCTGCCATCTGCAGCGGAGAGCATTGTGCTCGACCTGGTCACTAGCTCACGAGCTCAAGTTAATTGTGGCGTGTTTTGCTCTTGCGAGCCAAACTCACTCATGGCGTGATTTCGTCTACTCTCGATATCCTGCATTTGAGCTCGCCTCGATATTCTTTCTGCTCGCGATCGCCCCAAGATTCTCTCTTGTTTTTGTCGCCCCCGGTCTGTACTTCGCGGTGCCGTTTCTTCCCCACCCGTTGTGCTCGGCGAAACCACGCCGTACTTTTCGTTTATCCAATAACTATACTGTTTACTATACGAATTTGCCTCGGGTCTCTCCATTGGTTATGAGGATCTACGTCAGCGCGCCACGCTCCGGGAGCTCGAGCATGAACCTCGAGCTGGTAGAGTCCTCGGGAGGGCCATCGCCTTCAGGAGTCGCCGTTGTTCCTCGCACATTGATCGGTTGATTGAGAGCTCGACCGGTTCGCTCGCTGGCCTCGTTACGCCCCTCTGTCCGATTAGTGAAGTCGGCGATGAGCGCGTCTGCACCCGGCAGCAAGTCGCTGGCCTCAGTCCTCGAGTCATTGTTCAGTGGCCGTCTCAAGAGGCTGCGACTGCATACGGTATCCCCGCGCCCCAAGCCGCCCTGCGTCGGACGTGCCGCCCATCCTCTCTGGTGTGGATTGTACAAACTCCAAGGCTGTCCGTAGCCCAACTCGACACATCTACGAACAAAACCTCTGTGTTCGTCTGTTTTCTCCACCCTTCCCTAGAATTTCTCTTTATCCCTAATTTCTCTATATTATTTTATTCGAGAATGTAAATGATCACAATATTATGATGATGTCAATGGTGTGATTTCTTTCACCTGCAATGACTCAGCTGTATATTCCATTCTATAAGAAATCTTGCGGCCCCCTGCACCGGAATTTGTCGCGCAAGAAATAAAATGTACGGAATTGATGGTTTAAATTGATGAATTGAATGAACATAATTTCGCTTGTAAGTGCATTTCTTGGAAATTATTGTCAACTGCTTTCATCCTCCATACAAACATCTGGAAATAATGTGAAATCTGTATTAGTCATGCCCTAATTCAAAACTACATCACAGACTAAGACTATCAGCAAGTGACGTAATAAATGAAAAAGACACTAAAACATTTTCTCCCATCTCTGCTTCAAGGGCGTCGCAGTGTTGTGCCCGAATGTAGGCTATGATTGTGGAGCCCTGATTCATTTCACGGTTGGGAGTGACATCACCCAAAGTCAGTGGGCATCAGTTGAGCGCACGGTGAGTAGAGGTAATTCATAACGTTATTTTTTCAGTTGATTACTTTCTCATATACCTGTAAGAGAAAATATTGTATCGTTGAAAATAATAAATTTTGAGACTTCGACGGAAATACACGTAGATGAAAAAGTTTTTTTTTTAATTTTCAAAATGCGTCCTTACGTTTGTCCGTCTGTGAACAAGACTAACACCTAAACCGGATTTTCCATAAACTGAAGTTTCTTTGAATTTAAAACTAATATTTATTTGTTTGAAGTAATTTACAATAGAGCCCCCTTTTAATTTTTTTCTTAAAATTTTCTCATATCTGTTTCTTCAATTGTTTTGCACTAACAGAAAAAAATTATTATAAAAGTCACTAGATCTACGTTCATTAAAACAGGATTCATAGAAACGAAATTAGTAGAGGGGTTTTAAACTTTACAAAGTATTAAAGGTCTATTCGAGGAAAGCTTTTAAAGGAAATATTTTAAGCTATTTATGATAAAATTTTGAAAAATTCCCATTGGCTTCTTGTAATTCTTCCAAACAAGAACATACTTAGTTTTACACCGAGCTTAATAACGTGTTCTTCAATGACCTTGAAAACGACAGAAAGGTAACTGTCAGAAAGGGATTTATTGAATTTACCTCATTCACTCTACCCTTCAACTTAAATCAAAATTTAAGAATGAACGCTTCCAGTGATTCATGATTATGTCGAAAAATATGAAAAATCAACAAAAATTGAATAAATCATTTACAAATGCTGAACTATTACTGTTTGATTATTGATTCATTTCAATAGTGCAATTCGACTTTTCAGAATTTGAAAATCAAACTTATCGGAATATGCCAGAATGCATCTGTTTGCAGTTGCCCAAAACAACCCCTAGATTATATGAGTATTTTTCCAAGACGGTGATGCAACGATTTTATTAGCAAATATGGCAGAGCTGGGCGGGGCCAGGAAAAACCGCGCTGGGCCGATAGAGGTGGGAGGGCAAGAAATGATAAGGGGAAAATATAATACGGATAGAATTAATTCCTTTTTTATTTTGATATCTGATAGTTGTGAGCAATTATTATACAGTAAACGTGCGACACTACACCAGCTAGTAAATAAACAAAATAGTAACATGTTCCACGTTTCTTCAAGACAAAGTGAAAATATATTTATTCCGATAGCGTTAACTACTCCACGTAGCTTCTTCTTCCGGGTCAATGACCCCCATCTCGATCAGGTTTTTGTCCAGTTTCCCTGATCCATTGAGCAAATGCTGAGATGGCCCCTTGTTTTGCTTCTGGACGTAAATGTAGCTTTATTGTGCGCAGGTTCTTTTAATGGTAGGAGTAGAGGTAAGGGCGAGTTACTATTTTGTTAGCAGTGTAGAAAAATAATACTTGCAATTCGTTTACCGATGCAAATAAGTTGTCTATAACTTGGATACGAAAGTGTCAATTTTGTTTCAAATATTGTTCATCTTGCACTTTAAAAAAAAATATTTTTATTAATTTATTTCGAAATTTTACTCATCTTTCAACTATTCATGGTTAAAATGATGGGAAGGGATTCTGGAACTCTAGAAAACTTGAGCAGATGATCTTCTTCCCATACAGTATTTACTGTTTTTTTATTAAAAAAAAATTAAAGAATAAAATCTAAAGTATATCCCGCAGTGAGGCACCATCCCGCAGTTCTAAGCTGCCGACTGGTTTACCATCATGTTTGTTTGTGAGGAGGGCACAAGGACGAGGAAACACAAACAGCGTGCGGTCCAGTTGATAGGGTACTGCACCGGCATTCACCTAGTATTTATCGAAAAAACGATTCTTTCTTACAATTCTTGCCTTTACAGTGCTTGAACTCGCACAGGACACTTGATTGTGTCGAAAATGTGCCAACGTCTGGAATCGTATCACCCAATCAAAGATGTTGCACAAGAACCAGTGATAGCTTTAAGCTCTTGTAACCGGGACGTTTACCGGGAGAAGTGGCTCAAGGCATTAACTGATGTCACTGCAGTGCCTCTGGCCGGAAGGTCCTAGGTTCGGGTCTCGACGGTGGAAGGATTTTCGACACACTAGCTTGTCAGGTCGAATTCTGTCGCTGTCTAGAGGAGAATTCTATCGGCCGGCTGCTCTGATCGGTAGTTGTTCGTGGTTTCTCCGATCAACACCAGGCGAATGCCGGAGCAGTATCCAAACAATCGGGCCACGGACAGTGCGAGATCTTTCCTTCCCCTTCCTTGTCTTAACCTTACACTTACATGCGCTACACTAACACACGCCAGGAGACCGGTCCGGGGCTTAGAGCTTGGCCCAGGCTAGGATGGTGCCTCGTTACCCGATGGAAAACTTACTAACAGACAGGGAGGTTGGCGCCAGATCCCATAGTCGAGGGGGAAGATCACAGCCACCTCATGAGGAAAAATCGCGCACTTAACTTACGGGAGTAATGACCTTAGCAGTTAATGCGCCCGGAATCACCAACCAATCAAGGAAACCGGCACATTTCTCCATGGAAGTATAGCGAAGATTCTTTTGAGTCCAGATGGAGGCAGCGACCTGGCTGGCGCGACTACTAACGCGCGACCTTCAAGGTCACCCTGTGCGCGTCATCTGGTACACCATCAGCCCTCGACTCTTCGCACGAAAGCTGGTGGTGCATGATCGGACTTGGAGTTTGACGGGTGACGAGTTGTTTCTTCTGTTCAACATTTTAGGGAGGATGCACACTACGCTGGACTTATATGAGGCAGACAATCAGGTAAGCTCTTTACAACTACATTTTTTCTGAACCGAATGTCTTGCTCGAAGTCCACAAAGAAATGTATCAACCGAGCTCATTAGGGCAATAATATAGTATAATAAAATAGTATTTATACCGATATTATAATATTTGTTCCGGTTTATAATTTTGATTGTATCCGACTCAGTAGCATATAACGGTAGTTTTGATTAAATTTTGGCGTGAAAGGAGAAAAACGAAGTGAAAGGGTACGTATTGAAAATTTATTTGAAATCTATATTTTTTAATTTGATATATATGTAATTTTTGTGTGCATTGAACACAAACAAAGAGATTTGAATTATCTTTCCAAAACATTTGTTTTGCGTTATGTGTAATTACTCTATTTGCTTCATTAATTCATACTGGACATGCTCGAATAAAATATGGTAATATTATAGTTTTCATAATATATTTGTTTCCCTCAACAGGAGGAAATGTCTACATTCTCGTGGGCTACGAGCACATTGGTTTTGGGGAATGCAGACGTAATGTTAGGTCACTTCTCGGCCATAGACGAGTTTTCGACTGGAACGAATATAATCGCGGCCACCGCGGAATTCAATAAAGGCGTCACCCTGGTGTCGCTCGCAACGGACCTGCCGGCGTGGTCGCTGCCGCTGCGCGTCTTCTCCGCGCGCATCTGGCTCGCGCTGCTGGGGGCGGCGGTGGCGTACGCGCTGGCGTGGCGCGTGGTGGCGGGCGAGTCGCTGGCCGCCAGCGCCGCCGCCGCGCTGCGCGCCTTCTCCTCGTGCGGGGGCGCCCCGCAGGACAGGGTGCGCGCCACGCCGCAGCGCCTGCAGCTGGCCGCCGCGCTGCTCGCCTCCGCCGTCGTCGTGGCCGCCGCGTACCAGGTGAGTGGAACAAGCGTTTTGCAATTACACACGGACCCGCGAGGTCAGGGTTCTGTTATCTTTGACAGTGCCATTTACCGGGAGAGGTGGCATAATGCATTAACTGATATCTGTGCAGTGCCTCTGTGCGGGAAGTCATAGGTCCGACGGGGCCAGAATTTTCGAGAAAGGAGTGAGGATAGGGCAAGTAAATAGAAGGAAAGATCGCGCGCGGCCCGTAGGCCGTTTGTTAGGGTACAGTCCAGGCCCTCGTCTGACGTTAATTAGACAAACCACGGAAAATTACCGATCAGAGCAATCAGCTGCTTGTATTATTTTTCAGACAGCAGCTAAATCGACCTTACTTCTAGGCTGTCCGGGTGACGCCGCGTCGTTGCCAGATAGGCCGACGTTTCGCTTGTCATGTCGCAGGCTTCTTCAGGGTAGTGAGGTACCCTGAAGAAGCCTGCGACCCTCACTACCCTGAAGAAGCCTGCGACATGACAGGTGAAACGTCGGTCTATCTGCCAACGACGCGGCGTCTCCCGGACAGCCTAGAAGTAATGAACTCGAGCCGCGGAAGCCTACGTGTACAAATCTACATTGCTGTTTAGTTAGTGTCGAAAAGCTTGCCAATATCATCGGAACTCGAACCCCAGCACGTCGCGGTCTGAGGCACTGCGGTGCCATCAACTGATGCTCCGAGCCACCTAAGACGATAGGAGGCCCAGGAATGTAGCTGCCTCATTTTTCAATTTTGTAGAAAATCGGATGAACGGTTTAGCTTCTAGCCTTGTTCACAGACGCACAGACATTTTGCCATCATTCGATTTTTCGGTATTTTCGACTCACAAAACATGGATTCTAGCTACACCATGTGATGGAGAACTTTTTTCTAAATTTAGCAATTGAATTTATTCACTTTTTTCGTCACCAGGGTCTCGCAAAAAGAATATTTCTGCCGAAAATTCGCCGTTTTTTCGCGCAGCGTAACATAACTTTCTCTCTTCTCAAGTAGCGAGAAAGTAAAAGTCGATGGTTAATCGCAAGTTGGTTTGTCCCAGAGCCACCTGGCAGCCCTGGCCGCGCGGCGCGACGTCGCGGCCGAGACCAACTCCTTCGCCCAGCTGGCGGCGGCGGGGCGGGCGCTGGTGTGCGGCACCACCGCGCTGGTGCTCAAGGCACGCGAGCGCGCGCCCGGCCTGCGCGCGCGGAAGCTCGCCTTGCACCAGATCGAAGCGCTGGTGGCGTGGGCGGAGGCGGCGCGCGCGCCCGTGGCCGCGCTCGTGCACGAGGAAGACTGGCTCTATGATTTGGTCGCGCCGGGTGAGGAGGCTGGCCTCCGGGTGATGACGGAAACCATGGACCTGCTGCCGGCCTTCGTCCACGCGAGGCGGTGCGTACCCTAGGAGTCGCGCCATAGTTTGAATCCGAAAGGGCGGCCGCACACATGCAGCATTCGGCGAATCCCGTCCAACCGCTCGATGAATTCCGTGTAGTGTGGACGGGTTGCTTGTGATTCGCCGAGCGACGAACATTCGGTATTCGCTCTACCCACCGCGTGTCGGTCTTCAGGACACGTCAAAAAGAGCTAACATCCGCCAAATACGAATCACATCATACAAATCAAATAGTACATCAGCTAATCGGGATTAGACGACCAGTAGCTCGCTGCTCGGCGAATGCCGAATGTGTGGAGCCGCCTCAATAGTTGTATAAGTCTGCTCGTAGCCAAAAGCGAATGAAGGTTTTACTAATCTGAACTTCCGTTCCGCACTGTTTATACTCCTGAAGACGCACGCAAACGTGGATTTTCCAATGATTTCAGCTGTCGCTGCTTTCCACTTACCCAGCATTGCTGACCGTCCACCTTACTCTTGACGTAAAGTCCAATAAAACGCTTAATCTTCCCACAAAAATAAACTTTACATTGTTCGTACGTTCTGGATGGCTAAATCGGCAATCTGTTACATGCTCGGCTGTAGTGAATATTTTGTTTTATACTCTTGAGCCACTGATTAATTAATCGAATACCTTCCCCAAGGATTCGCCGATCTTGTAATCATTTATAGTCTCTACTAATTGGATAATTAAACAAGAATTTCAGTTTCAATATCATGTCAAGCGTGCATTGCTTATTATCTCTAGCCAGCGTCACCCAAAACTCCCCTCCAAAGCAACCTATTATATACCTTATATGTTCTATCTCTTAAGAGTTGGTTACGAGTAGCACCAATTTCTATATTTACAGAAGGCAAGGCAGATAGAATCAAATAAGTCTTGATGTGTCAGGTTCGTTAGCCTACGGGTCAGATAAATAACCCTTGATAAGTCAGATAAATTTATGGCTTTATAGTCTTAAAATACATTTCTGCGTAGAATAGTGGAAAATTGGATCAGTTCCATTATATATAAGAGTACCAAAGGTTGCCAGAATAGGGTCGCGGTTGGCGGAGCTTACGTAGTAGACTTTTCACTATTAGGTGAGCGTAGCGCAATCCGTTCCGAGTTCAATGGTATAATTGTCGTTTCGGAAGTCGGTGATCTTTCACAAAAAATTGTTTTCTAAAAGCAGTTTAGCATGGTCCTCGTTAAAAAGAAACTACAAAGATAGTCCATTGGAAAAAATCAAGTGTATGAACTAATTTCTCGTTTCAAAGAAGGTTAAATGTCACTTGATGACAAACCTTGCTTGTCCATAAACTTCCAGAATTTATGAAAATTTTGAAAATATTCAGGCATTTGTTCTTGGGCCAAACGATGATTCATTGAAGAGATTATTAAGTTTTCTGTATTCTCGTGAATTTCCAGCGTTTGGGAGACTAGAAAGATCACAGCAAACGTTGTCCCTCCGGTCCTGAATGAACAGAAAGACAATCTATAGTTGAAACATGCAGTGCATGACCAACTCCGAACCAACACAGATTTTTACTTTCTCGCTACGGAATTGAGAAAAAGTTATGTAATGCTGCGAGAAAAAAACGGCGAATTTTCGGCATCAAAACTTGTATTAGAGGATCCAGATAACGACAAAATTGAAATAGTATTTATAAAGAAATCCTCTAAGGGTGTGGTGTATCCAGAATCCATGATTTGTGGGTCCTTGAAACTGAAAAATCGAATGACGGTAAAACGTCTGTGTGTCCGTCGGTCTATCAAAGACGTTAAAACGATTTGATTTTCTCCAAAATTGATATTGTCCTAATGATCAGGTTAATGTCGCGATCCCTTGAATTTGAAACTGATATTTTATCTTTCAAGGGTACTTTCCATGAAACCCTTGGATAATTTTCAAAATAATGGCTCCATCGAGTTGGTTCTTTCAAAAGCCACTTCAGTGAGAAAGTGATTAAGTTCTATTCTTTCACCCACGAGCACATAATAAAGGTCCATTCCCTCAATCTCTACCTCTTTTTGGCACGAATTCTCTAAATATCTAATTCACACTCCTAATTTTCAAAAACCTTTAACTAAGTCACGTCTTTTCAGCATGTCATTTACGTCCGATTAAACCCATTCGGGCGATGTTTAACAAAATAATCGTTCGAGGGAGTACTTATCGTAATCTTGTGGATCGGAGTCTTCCTTCACCGTGATGTCATGTTGAATCAAGGTCTCTCAGGCCGCTCGTGTTGGCGGCTTCCAGTCCAGCGCGTCGAAAAGTGCCTGAGCGCTTGACGCGCTGCTTGTGGCCGCAGATCCAAGGCTTGAGGCGTAGCTAGCGACGCCGACCGCCCGTGGTGCGTTGCTCGCAATCCAAAGTTACCCGCAGCATACCGCGGTCCAATCACCATAAAATTATTCTAGCTCGCACCGTCAACACCCAGTTTGCTGTCTGTTATTTTTACTGTTTCAGCAAGTTGCCAAATGTCATCACTACTTTCACAAGCTTTGTCGGTTTTGAAAATACTTTGCTTCACGCAATCAGCACTAAATAAATTCAACTTCTGCATGCACTATGACTCCTTGCTCTTGCTAATCTCCCCCCACACCGCGTCGTCTTGAATACGTGTCCATTTAACCGTCTCCTCTCGTTCCCAACATGCTCTCTACCGCGTCGGTCGGCACGGACTCCACAATGTCTCAGAATGTATATCAATACAGGTTACCAACCTCTTGCCCGCGCTACTTGAATGTAGCTTTGTTATCTCGAACCACAGAACGGTTACAAGACGTCACGGGAACCTTAGATTACATAGTACTCTCAACGCCTGGCTTTACAATATACGAGCGAAGAAATCGACTACGCTACTCAGGAATCCCGTGGTGAACGGTTGCGTAGGCTTCCGCGGCCGGAGTTTATGTTGGCTGGGCTATCCGGGACGAGCCGCGTCGATGTGCATGATGGCTTAACGTTTCCGGCCAGCGTATGTGGCCTTCTTCAGAGCGTACTGCTGAAGAAGGCCCAATAACGCTGGCCGAAACGTTAGCCACCATGACATCGACGCGGCTCGTCCCGATAGCCCGCCAACATATTTCGTGTTGAGAAGCATTTGTCTGCACCTCGTGAATATTGGTTTGAAGCAAGAACCATTAAAATATCTAAAATCGAGAAATCTGAGAAGGGAAAAATGACGTTAAGCGTAAAAAATGGACTTACAGTCGAAAGTTGGCGAAACAATGCAAAAAAGTAACATTTAAAAATGGTTATTTCGTTTTGTCTTAACATAGTAATAAATTTCTAAACTAAATGGAATTGTTCTAAAGCGAAAAGAAAGAAGTACAGTTTCAATTAAAATCCACCCCTGTGTATTATAATAATTTAAATATATTATCATATAAAATTAAATATTTAATAATAATAATTTATGATTGTATATTTATTTATATTAACTTTAAGAGAGAGGATTATATATATATAATATATATATATTTATATATATATATATTATATATATTATATCTTCTTCTTTTGGTCTATCTTCCATATACGGAATTAGATGACCGCATAACGGGTTTTCTTGGGATAAATATATTGAGGGTGGTTCCCGTTCTTCCCTGATGTGATGATGATCGATTTAATAGGGGTTGAAAGGACGAAACACAATACAACCGATGCCCGAGGCGGGCTGCGATCCCGCACGATCTTTCGGTACGAGATCGCTACGGCACTAACTGCACATTAGAATCTCGGTTCACGCGATCGGCGTGTGTGTGTGCGTGCGTGTATATTATATTAATTATATATTATATATATAATACTATATATTCTATATAAATCAACTTTATTGCACATTATATTAATTATATATATATATAGTGAGTGTTCTCTTATGTTACTACACTCTGCCATCGGGCAACATATTCTCAGTTGTAGAATAAAGCTTCCATGTATCTATTCCCCGCGCCTCAATTTCGTCCCGCAGGAACTGGCCGTGGACGGCCACCTTCAACGCGATCGCGCTGCGTATGCACGCCGCCGGC
Organism: Gryllus bimaculatus; assembly: GCA_017312745.1. Lineage (NCBI taxonomy): Eukaryota > Metazoa > Arthropoda > Insecta > Orthoptera > Gryllidae > Gryllus > Gryllus bimaculatus. Next base: position 2,793,538 of record BOPP01000144.1, read on the forward strand.
CTGGTCGCCCACTGGCGCGCCTCCTTCGCTCGCGACTTCGCCTGGTGGCGACGCGTCGTCCTGCACCTGCGCTACGCGGCCGCCGCGCGAGGCAGCCGCAGGCGGGAGGGCGCCGCGCCCCGGCCCTTGGCTCTCGGCGACCTGCCCGCGCATCTAGCGCTTCTGGCGGCGGGGCTGGCGGCGGCCGGCCTCGCCTTCGCCGCGGAGGGGTGGTGGCGACACCGCGGGGACGTGCTGCGGTGGAGCAGGCGCCGCGCCGCGCAGCTCGTCGGCGGCGTGCAGCGCCCCTGGCGGATGCTGTCGCAAGCGGTGATGCGCAGGCTCTACAGGTTGGAGGATTTGCTGGGCGAGTGAGTGGGGGAAACGATGGAAGGTGCGAACCTAACGGTTGATTCACGAGTGCTCTTCTTTTTGTGCATCTAGCTTCTGAAAATATAATGAAAATGTTTTCTATTTACCAAAATCAGTATAAGTATGATGTAGGGAACTGTGACAAAAAAATCCTGCTGTACACGTTACCTTAAAAAACGCAATAAATCACATAATTATAACCACTGGATTGTTTTGTGAAACGACACGTGTCAGACAATTTGTAAATAGTTCTATCCATTTAATCTATTATAATCCCAAAATAATTAATAAATTCAATATTCTAATGAATGAACATTTTAGCTGCAAAACTCTTTTATTAGGTGTCTTGATTTTAAGGATAGAAACTGCAAGGGTCTGTCATGTATCGCGTGTGATCTCTAAAGCACAATACTCTTAAGTTGGCAATCAGTTATTACAAAAAGAAATATACCACCATTTAGAAATATTTAATAGCTAATTAATTAGGCAAAAATTAGTGTAATAGCTCTTCATTTTTTCGCAATTAAAGGTAAGCAGGCTTAAGATTAAACTGGTTCCACCACAAAAACAAATATACCATTTTCTAGAGCGATTTAACGTGTAGTAATTACGCAAATAATGGCAACACTGGGAACGACTTTGATATATATATATATATATATATATATATATATATATATATATATATATATATATATATATACGCAACACTCAGGACAGAAAGGAGTAGAAAGATGCAGTCAACCAAGCGATAGGGAACAGAAAGAGACAGGCAGAAGAATAAAGGATGGCAAGGCCCTGACCTTCTTGCTATGAAAATTTCGTGGATCTCGAAGGGTCGTACGCGACCTGAAGGGATAATAATCAAGTATGCAAAATAATTTAATTGCTCTTCGACCTTTCGAGTAATTAATGGTGATCTAGCTCTTAAAACGTTCGCTGGCACCACCGCAACTGGTTACCACAAAAAAGATTATGTAGCCATGTAGAACGATTTAATAGCTAGTTAATTACAAATCACTTGGTACTATTAAATCTCTCTAGTGTGCAGCAAGCAATTCTTCCCTTACTCCACACTTTCACCGAAAACTGGGAGAAATGACGCAAAACCCAGCCTCGTTGCGAGATGCCATGCCTGTGTCTGCTGTGATGCGGAAGCCGGTTTGAATTCGCGTCCAGAAGAAACCTTTAATGTAAATTATATCGAAGACATTTATTTTCGGAAAACTGGATGAACCATTTTTTATGAAATGAAACGTACAATCTTAAGTATTTTTGTGGATACCTGTGTACATACTAGATAATAAAACAGACAACATGGTTCGCCACAGTATAAAATACACCGTATGCCCTTTAAGTGCCTGCTTTATGAATTAATTATATGAGTAACCGATACCTGTGACACTGGCCAACAGTGAAAATCTTTCCGACTTGAAAGAAGTCATTTTTGATTTCTTTTATAATGAAAAAAAAAATCAAAATAATATTTAAAACTTGCAGTTAGCTCTTGGTTCTTCGATATGGCCTATATAAGTTTGTATGTATATAGGTATGTATTTGATGACGGCATGTAATATCTCAACAATACCTATTTTAGAAGGCCTTGCAGTGTATATTTACGATCACCTCAGTGTCTTAGAGAATAATTGTAACAGATAATTACATTTGAATATGGAAAATATTTAACATAAGCTGGTTGAAATATTAGAAGAAGCTGACAAAACCATGAAAACATTACTTAGTTCGAAAATTAAGAGCATGTATGAGAAAACAACACGTGTTAATGTTGTTAATGTAAAGCCGTTTCAGTTCTGACTCTCACGTTTTGCAGGTGTAATATCCGCAGCGGGTAACCGACGAACACATTTTTTATTTTTGTAATATTCTAAAACCAAATCTTTTACGCGTAAAACATTTAATCATGTTTAATATTTTATATTATTCCATTAGTCAGATCCTCATAGTGTCAAACCAACATACTTTTGGTCATACGTGTTTATGTTGAAGTGGCGTGTAAATGATAATATTAAAATAATAATATATAAATAATTTATATTATAAACAATTTTCTCGATTTTCCAAAACAAATAAAGAGGTTTGCCAAAACAACTGCTCTCTCTGGGCCGTCACGTTCAAATAGGTGAATTAACATATCTGTGCAATATAAAGAGACTTCGGGGTTAAATGGTCGATGCATGTATGAGTAGGGTAATAGTTTCTAATTCAAATTATTGTACTACGAATACTAACATGATAGTCTAAGTAGTAATAATTATTCGTATATAATTTTGTTTCATTCGTTTACTGATTGTATTTTTTGAAGTACGTAATATGTAATGTACATTTTTGTTTATGTTTCATGGCCAGCAGGAAACGTCTGTACTATAGATACATAATTAAACGATTTCGATCATTTCTCTGCGTTCTGGTTGGCTGATGTGGAAATTTAATTGCACGATTCAGTTTTAATTGCACGCATGCCAAAATGGTGATAATCGACGATTTTTCATGGAATTAATGAGCATATTTAGTTAACTAAACAAAAAGATATTTAAAAAAACCTTTGACCAATATGGAGTAGTGTGTTATAATAAATCTTAAATATAAATCAAAATATTAAGTAAGCAACTGTTAAACATATATCTTTATTTAATTTCGAATTTTTACAATAAAAATTTAAAAGACGGGATAGGTTCAGGTTTTAATTTTGAAATGCACTTGAAAAATGTTTTCAGCTACTAGTAAAATACTTATTTCACGTTTTCTTCTCCCTCACTTAACCCATCATTTTTTTGGCAGCTCCCGCTGCAGCTTCTACTCCAGACTGAGCTGCATCCTTCATCGTTTCAGCAGCTTTTTTGGCCGCCTCCACACCTTTTTTAGCCATGTCCGCGGCCTTTCCCATCATGTCGCTTGCGACATTCATCATTGCCTCCATTGCGCGTTTGTCGCGAGACAGCAGCTCTTCCTCTGGGGCACTGCGTTTGCCTTTACCACCTTTCCCAACGCCATCAGGTTTGCCCACGCCGTCAGGTTTGCCTTTGCCAACGCCGTCGGGTTTGCCGACACCGTCAGGTTTGCCTTTGCCAACGCCGTCGGGTTTGCCGACACCGTCAGGTTTGCCTTTTCCAACACCGTCAGGTTTGCCAACGCCGTCAGGTTTACCTTGAGGATATCCGTCGCATGATACGTACAGGAAGACTAGAAGCGCCACCTAAAAGAAATTTCGAAATTACCACATAAATACCACATAACACAAATTCATTATGAAGTTAAAACACAGGTCGTCTGTTTAAGCACAGGTTCGAGGTCTGATGGGAATAATGAAGGTAAGTAAACGCTGGATGGAGAATTTTTTTTGAACAAACTGCATGGCTAAGTGAAGCAGAAAGATAGCTTTTTAATGACTACAATCACTCAAAACTGAAGAAATTAATTATTTGTACCAACTGCACCATTGTTACACAGTTTTTACACGTTCTTAAATTAAGATATATATTAAAAATGATAATAATTTTACTGTTAAAAAATATAGACTTTAAATTAAATAATAAGACATAATTTATAGAATAGATTTGTAAAAGTATTTTAATATATTTTATAAAAAACACTACAATTCAATTTTCTCCATTAATTTATTAATATTTTGACGTTTCCGCCATAATTGGGGTCTTTAAAAAAATTTATCAAGTCGTGGAGATTAAATAAATAAAATTTGTAAAAAAAACTTTTTGAGTCTGTCAAATATCATGGAAAATATCAGTGAAGGAAAAAAACCATTCCACCATGGATAATTCCTCACACAGAATTAGATCTATCATAATTTCCATCTCAAAAGATAAGATATTACATAAACACTGGAATATAAAATCGACTGAACTAGCAAACAAATACAAGGATCATTATGAGATCTTCACAAAATTCATAAAAAGTCAAGTTGAAAAAGATGCATTAACAATCACTCAAGAAATAAAAATTAAAAATATACTACATTACTACTCCAGACTCACTTCTGCAGAACTTCGCTTCATATAAACAGTTTTTAAACTTGAAAAGAATTTTAACAGCAGCAAAATTGTTGTCTTCTCCACAACTATTGAAGCAATTAATAATATTAGCAATGATTGTTCGAGTGCAACAGTGTTAGACAACATTTATGAACTGTATTATGGCATACAATCTAACAAGACTTCAGTAATGGCCTGACTCCCAAATTGCAAAGGGATGCCTGAAAATGATGTAATCAGCCTTGAAGAAGAGATGAAAACTCCAGAAATAGATGGAGTTCTAGCAACTTCGCACATATGGACGGATCTATGGACACACTCTATAGACTGGAAATAAATTTATTTAAAAAAATTGTAAAACTTGTAAAAATTGTAAAGCATTAAGAATAAAACAGAAGCAAATAAAAACTAAAATAAACAAATTGTGACGTACCTTAGGTTCATGTTTGTTAAGAAGACTTAAAGAATATCAGAATACTTTTACAAAAAAATCATACATTTAGTCACTCCTTTATTTTGTAGGTTAAAATTTGAATTTACTACAATATAATTTATATTGTATTCAACCAGTTCTTTATAAAGAAATAGCGCTAGTCCTTCGCAGTCACAGATAATATTTAATTGTATTATTCATGACGTACATGATTATTTTAAATTTTTGGGCATTGCCACGAGTGCTATGGAAATTGCCGATAAATTCCCGACTGGCGAAGCGAGGAGAATCTCATCAAAGCATGGATGGTATTTAATAGGACTATTCCACGAGTGAAATTATCTCCATCAGAGTTTCAAAATGCGCCAAATATTGAAAATAACTGAAAGCTATGTTAAAATCAAAGATGCTATGTTATAGTACATACGCTGTTTATCGGAAACCAACATACCGCTGTATAACGCCTCCTAAGATGAGTCAGTTTGCGTTTGGCCAGTAGGTAGAAGCGGTACGTAAAATTGGATAGTAAAAGCGATCAACTTTTTGAGATACATCGCCCTGATTGCGGCATTTTGTTTGTACAGTTAAACATTATTGATTTTAATTTCACGAGTGGAATAGTCGTTGTAATTTGCCACCAGCTAACAGTCGACTTTCCAAATATTATTTTCAGTTGGGTACATTGTTGAAATAACTCGTTCCCCAAAATCTTATACATTCAATTCGCATAATTTCCCTTTTCCTCTTCCAGCTTTTCTCAGACAAATTCTTCTCCTTCACAAAATTTGATTTATTTTCTTTAGAAATGTGTTCATTTTTCTCTTTTTATAACTACCGAGAAACTCCAAAATAATTTTTGGAAAACTATTTTCCGTCATCTTCTTCACATTACTAAACTACTTCAGCCGATTTCATTCTTCTTATAATTTGCACATTTATCTCCTCTTTCTGATTTTTAAACACATCTTAAATTAATTCCCAAAAAGCTTTCGATTCTTTTTTTAAAAATCAGACCGATCCCTATTTTAATAGAAGAGACTAAATACTCACGCAATGTTTTACAAACTTACGTATAGTAACAATACGAAATTTACAGCAAAGGTTTTCTGTCAATTGTCACTTCTCTTTGCGCATAAGTCCACCAGTCCTTGTGTCCGTAAAAAGCTCGAAAGGATATTACAACACACATTCTAACTTGACATTCATTTCCTATTTCATTACGGATAGAACTACAAAGTGTTCCGACCTCTCATGTTAATTCCCGTACTACTTGCAGCATGTGTCATGATTAAACGGCAGATTTTTTACCTATTTGACCATTTTTTCCTTCAATGGAAAACGCAATCTTTTAGGTTACAAAATTGATACTCCCCAATCGACATGGCTAATGTCGCGGCCGCTTGAATTTGAAACCGATATTTAAATATTGGGGGTATTTTACATGAAGCCCCTGGGTCATTTTCAAAATTTTAAAAAGGCTTCATCGTTTCTGATTAAATTTTGTTGTTGGAATTTGTGGAGGACGCTTAAAAGAGAATAGTGCAAGTTTCATTTTCGTTTAATACTGATTTTTCGAAAATTACAAAAGTTCAAACCTTTTGCAGTCTTCTTACAACTAAAATATTTAAGATAGATATTTTCCCATGAAGAAATCTGTTCCTTAAATACAGATTTTGAAATAAAGTCATGTTCAATTTTTCGAAAATTTGCGAACTTTTTGCGTGAAAGTACGGGGGAGAAAGTAAGTGCTGTTTTAGCATACACTAGATATAGATTGAATTTTGACAAAAAGGTAAAATCTATATCATTTCTACCCCAAATACCGCACCTTCATACTCGGGGCTCTGATGTTTCCTTCGCTCTATAATAGGATCCTACAGCAGAGGGAGACAAAGTAAAAAAAATATGTTTTAAAGAATGGAATCCAATGTTCCATTATTTGCATGGAATGTTTGATGGTCTCATAAAGACTATTTCACTAAAGGTTTTGACCACCTTATGTTCAAGAATTTGTGACGAATCACTGCTGTAATCCTATTTTTAAAAAAATTATTACTCGCCACAAATATAACGTAAATTATACTTACACTCAGGGTAACGGTGGTAAGTTGGCTGACCATGTTGATATGAGTTGAAGAGGGAGTGACGAATGTGATCTTTGGCTGCTTCTCTTCGACCTATATACCATGAAGTCTGCTACAAAAAACCTGAGCGGGTCGTCTGTCACCTTGCCCCACAGTGTGCACGCGAGAGCTCATCCAAAAAGCTTCATCCCACGAGAGAACTTCCTGTCAATGCGGAAATCGTAGTGATTTTACGCACCAGTGCCCTGGGTTTTAGACGTAACGAGTTTTCGATCGTTAAATGTCATGCAGCATGAGCGTGCAGTTTTGTAATGGGTTTGTAAACTAGAAATTTTGAGGTCATGTTATGAAGTCGAATCTTACTGCAGCGTTGTCGGGGTATACGATTGCTCTCTGTTGTAGTTGAGAACCCTTTAATTGTTGCGAAATAATCATATTTGTTGTTATATTATAAAAAAGAAAATGCATTGATTTTAACTATAATATTTAATATATTAGTTACCATTTAAACTGTACAATTTTTAAAAGACTAGTTATGCCTGTGATAAGTATTGTACCTCAGCTTTGTGGTTTGTGACTTCAAACTCGATCGGGCTTTTCGTCCACTTTCACTCAAATCCTCTTTTATTCTTTGAGCAAATGTTGGGATTAGCCCTTGTTTTGCTTCTGGTTGTAAATGTAGCTCCACTATCGGTGCACGCTGTCGAGCTCTTTCGGGAATGTAAGTATTTAAACACATTCTCACCTTCATCTCACGGCAGTAAGTTGATTATTAACTTATAAGTAAGAGTTAGTGCAAAGATCTCAGAGGTCGAGAAACCATGCAGCAATAACCCATTGTATGCCACATGGTTTTTAACTGTTTTTGATGTTAAATAAATATTTATATTATACAATCGTAATTGGTAAGTACTTATAACTAGCTTACAGATGCGTCTGTGGCTATTTTCATGTTTCAAAGTATAATTTTTTCTTCGTAAATTCATAGTAAACTTGTTATTTAGAATATTATTGTTCACTTGTTATTACTTAGTTCAATATTTTGTATTAATTTATTCAGTCTCTTGTTATATTTAAATACAAATAAGTGTGTTACATTATTAATATTATATACAACTATAATATTATTGCATTTCATAATATGTATGCTGATTTAATTGAAAGGTTAATTGCAAAATGACTTGTAGATGGAGAGAAAAAAGTCCCCTGGCCTTAGCCTTTTTGCATATGTTTTGCATTCATGATATCAAATTTACCATTTTTCTACCTTTTTGAGTGGAGAGCCTTTAAATAAATTATTTTAACGTGAAAGCTGTTAATCTTCACATGTTGAGGGATGTGTGCTGCTGGTTAGAAATGCTTGATTACATAAAATAAGGAACCGAATGAACTAATACAAAAGTATTAAACATTACAGTTGCATACTGAGTGTCCATTTACAGAGAAAAAGTATTTTTTAAACAAACTTTTGAGTGCTTATTGCGGCTCAGCCATTCGCAATATCCAAGGAGTTTATTAGACAAAATATGCGTAGAATTGTCTCAAAAGCTTATTTTCGAAATTTCGACGTTTCCTACCTCTCTGTATGAAAAAGTATCGATTAAAACATTTAAATTTTTGGTTCATCATAAAATTAGATTTTATTAACGTCAATATAAAGAATGAAGTCGTAACAATTGTAGTAAATGAGGAAAGAGAGTATGGTAGTAAGAAGCAGAATTTTATCGATGTGCACGTAGGCGCATTAAAACCATCAAACACACGTTCTTCTACGTTTTTCTAGTTTTTTAGACTATCCTACAAAGAACAGGCCATGGAGGAAAGATGTGGGCGAGTTACTTCAGCACACCATTTTTGCTGATACTGCACAGCATCAGATTGCATCACGAACCACGTGATCACAGCACGGGCACTTCGTTTGAAAAGCCAGACCAGTCACTTGCTGCCATGTTGCATAGCGAGCAAGAAGTGTTGAGAAACATTTCTAAAGTGAGTTTTCAACGGAAAGTATTCAAAATTAACACGATTAACGTGTACAAGATGCAATATTTATAAATGCTTCATAAATCTGTTCCAATGGCTTGTAACAAGGAGATTATTTTGGTGTCTAGCTGGATTTAAAATACCCGCCAATATTGTGACGCAATCTGGTGTCTAAAGCACATTGGCTGATGTCGGATACGATACGCAAGATCCCCCCTCCCCAGAACTGGCTAAGAATTATTGTACTAATCGATTTCTCTTGTTGAGAGGAATAGAATGGACCACTGATCGCGTTTGTAGGTGCAGTAAGTAACCATAACGCTTTTACTTCTTTAATAAAAAAAAAATACACGTTCTAGTAATTTAAAAACACATTAGTTAGGGAAATGTCTGAGAATTTTCTAGATGGATAGCAACAAAAAATTAGTTTCCCTTTAGGAATCCGCGAGGCGCCAAATGACACCATTTATTTCCATTGGAGAACCGGACGTGGTCTAACATTTAGTGACAGACAAAGGTCGGACGGGCACAGGTTACTACATTGCTCTACTTATCATATAATTTAATTTGAGATGAGTGCTTCGTAATATACCGTCAGCTTGAAAGGTGAGAGTGAAATCTCAACAAAAAAACATTCACGATTAGATATGCTCTTAACTTTAATTCCCAACAATTGCTTCAATGTACTCAAACAACTACACATTTTGCTCTGATTCAATGTCTTTTAAAATTCGTTCGATCAGAAAATAGGATTAAGATTGAGATAAGAACTAGTACGTTTTAATGACTTTAGGCAGTTTTATGCCTTTATGAATAGAATACCTTGCAAATACCGTGTTTTTACGTCGTTGGTACCGCTATCGGGGTTGAGGCAGTTATGTGATGCTGCACGAATAAAAAAGACGAATTTTCGGCAGAAAAATATTTTACACGGCGCTGGTACTAAAAAAATGTATAAATCCAGATTCTAAATTTAGAAAAAAAATTTCTAAATATAACAAGGTCTATAACAAAAAATCGATTGACAGCAAAACGTCTGTCCGTTTTTGAACTAAGTCAGCAACTAAACCGTTCAGCCTATTTTCTCCAATGGATCTGTTGTTTTCGCGGCCCCTTGAATTTCAAACGGATAGTTGAATTTTTGGGGGTACTTTACATGAAGCCCCGAGGACATTTTCAAAAACATGACGCAATCTATTTTAATTAAATTTTGTTTTTGGATAGTCCGATGGACGTATAAGAAAATGGTGCAGGTCTCATGTTGATGGAAAATCCTGATTTTTTGAAAAATTAAACATTTCAAAATTTGTTCTGCGTCTTCCAACAACTAATATTAATAAAGAACATTTTTTTTCTTAATGAAATGTGCTCGTCAAAAACTTCTTCGAATACGGTTATGTTTGATTTTTCACAAACATTAGTATATTTTGCAAACTTATGTCTTGGACAATTTTGATCTTCGTTTATCATTTTGTGCTTAAAAATTGAATATTTTTTAAAACAAATTGAGAACTTAGAAAGCAAAAACGACGCATAAGAGAATGGTGCAGGCCTCATGATCGTTAAAATGCCTGATTTTGAGAAAATTTAAAACATTCGGCGTCTTCCTACAACTACAATTGTAAAAATATAATTATTTTTCTTAATGAAATGTATTTAATAATAATGGATCTACAATTAGGTCGTGTTCAATTTTCTGAAAATAGAAGTATTTAGGGGGTAATTCGGAGACAAAAATAATCTCCCTCTACGAATTTACTGTGCTTCGTGGAACTAATTCCAGACATTTAGATGCTTCGTAAATTATAATTTGTATATTATTTCAAATTTCTTCGTTCGTTTCTTACATTCGACATTTTGTTATACATTTACACATTAATGTTTTAGAAATTATTTGAAACCTATATGAAATACTGCTAGCTTTCAGGGAATATCAGATTGGAATGCTACAATGACTCAGGAGCTCATTTTTGCGAATTACGTCTTGTTGTTGGGACATGATTTACATGTATGAAAAGCAGTTATAATTGTTAAATTTGTGTTGATATCTGCGTGAAAGTAGTTTTTGAACCTAATGTACAATCTGAAATTAGCAGGGTTGGGCAGTATTTAAATACTTTGAAGTACTATTTGAAATACATTGACATGTTTATCCACGCCAGTTGAATGACTTGTTTTTCTTTGCAGTTGCTTCTTTGCTACATTTGCCAACTACTTGTTTATTGTCTGATGAATCAGTCGTTTTAAAAGGAAATTCCGTTTCTTTTTGTTAGACATATTTTTGATATTTTATATTTGAACAGGTTTATACAGATACACACATTATATACATATGGTTACAATACATCACAATAGTTATTGTTCAGAAATTTGTGTGACAATTACTAATTTACTGCAATTCACAATATATTGTTGCATTAAAAATATATATGTATATATGTGTGTGTATACACATATACATTACATATTTACAGTATTTTGAGTACAATGTACTTCAAAGAATTAATTCTTAAATGATGAAAAATTGTAAAGGTAATAGCTCCTCTGCAAAATAAGAAACCATAGTTAACCCCAAGACCGACATTCTCTCGTTTTTTAGAGGAACGGGACGAAAAAGCACAAGTCGGCAACACCGTAATCATAGCGTGCTTCATTCAAATCGAGCGACAAGTTCTTAACGAGAGTAACTTCCCTCTGTGTACTGGGAGCAATGAAAAAATCATCACAAAAAAAAATCTTACCTTGGATATTAACCAGATTTTCGGCAAAGCAAAAATTCGATGGTTATAATAAAAATATAATCTTTTCTAGAAAGAAATTAGAACCCAGAAAAAGTTTTGCAACTTTCAGGAAATCAGGCTTTTTATAGGAGACCTACACCATTCGCAAAAATTTCCTATACTACCGGACAATAAAATTTAATAAAAATGCTCGGCGCTATTTTTTTATTTTGAAAACGTTCCATGGGCTTCATGTTAAGAAAAAAGAATTGCTAATATTTCAAATGATTAAACATTTATTCATTTTATAATTTATTTAAAAAATTGTATTACATAAGTAGTATAAAAAGTATTACATAACTATTGACTAAAGACAAAAAGTACATGCTGTTTTAGCACCACTAGTTTCGAAAGGTGACAATACATCTTTATTTTCCCTATGATGAAATCCAAACTTATTTTTTTATCGGTGATTGGTTTCGCTGTCTCGTACCCAAAACCTTTACATTTTTAAAGCCTTTCTGCGAAAAGGAGGCTTTGGAAATCTATTCTATTTTTTTCGTATACTTTAAGAATTACACTGACAAACTAGCATAGACACATGGCATAGCGTTTTCTTTCTGTCAACTCATGTAGTTTTTTTTAATTTAATAACAAATCTGAAAACTGGTTTGCTCCCACGTCAGGCTTTTAAGATAACGACAAAAATTAATTTTCATTGAACACCCTCCATTAATTTTTTATCCACATTTTTTTTGTATATTTTCATAGTCTGTCAAAAAATTACATTTAAAGTAATATTTTAAAGCATTTTCGATATAGCGTTGGTAGGATAGTGCGGACGTCAGAGGTTTTGAGTCAACACTGAATGATAGCGATTGTTCCACTCAACTGAAACCAGTTTGAAAGCACTATTATTAAAAAATGGAAACAAATATGCAACAGTGCTGGATATTCTACTCACAGGAACGAGACATATGAAACTATCTCTCAACTTCTTGAAGAAAGCGAACTGCAGCGGGGATTGGGGGGAGAGGAAGACTCAGGTTACGTCATAGCATAAAAGAGCGTACCAACTGCTAAAATGAACATGGCGTACGATGAACTTACGTAAATGATAGCAATTATTCCGAGTCATCGGAGTAGCTGTCGCGTTCACTATCACTGGCCGTGTCCCCAGCCACATTAACAATAATATCGTCGATGGCTATTTCCAAAATTCCATTTTTTTGGCCAATATTCGATTTCACACTTCTGTATGTGTTCGCAAAAGCCTTTTCAGTCTGCAAATGTGACAGTGGAGAATGCATAGTGTGAGTTCACGGAGGTGTTGCAATGACAAGTCTCCAGTTTTCCCTAAACACACTTTTAATTTTTGGGATTGAAGTAACAATTGTAAGGTGGAAGACGAATAACAGTATGACCCCTTTCAGAAGCCATTTTGTCAATTACGTAAGCATTTTCACTCAGTTTATTGCCCAGTATGAGGTCGAACAAATAACTTTGTGATCACAATCAATTCCCCTCTACCTTAACCACTCTATCATTGTCACTTTGGTGTCGTATCTTGAGGAGACTATCGGCTTGCCTAGAATGGTAAGGGACATTATCCATAACTATGACAGTTGCGGGTGGTATATTTGGGAGTAATTGCGTATTCAAAATTGATGGGGTTCATTTGTCCATGGTAATCACTTGTGACGAGTTCGCTTCTATTATTAGGTTAGCATCTGCAACAAAACCACTTCGAGAACCTGCGCCAACAATAATGAGTCGTTTTGCAGAACTGCCCCACGAAATCACTCTTAAAATATCATTTTCGTTTTGCCAGCACTTTCCTGTGGTCATATTATCATATGATTCATCTAAATAAAAAATTTCCCTTAATTTTCTCTAAAATGCTTGAGTCTCAATAGGTGTCAAGATCTCCAATCTACAATATCACCTCGTTCTAACAGTAATTTTCGTTCGTTCTGAACTTTCTTCCAAACGAATCCGGTAGATTTCAAAATGGTTCGAAATGAAGGGACCCAATTCCAATTGATTTTTGTTTCAGCACTGGTAGTTTTGTTATTGTAGGAACGACCTTCTGGACAGTGTAAAACTCATGAATAGTGTCCCTGATTACTCTTATCGAAATCGTCCAACAGGATTCTCCCGCGTGTTCTTGTTCTGACAACAAATAGAAAAAGGTTCATGCACTTATTATTCGCGAAAAAATGAAACATAATAAATATTTCCGAATATCCATAGATCTTAAGGCCTCCCAACAAACGATGAAAATTCATAAACATTTGGAGGTATTTAAGGAATATTCTATGAAAATATTGGGAATATATTGCAAAAATTCGAATATTGAAAACAGAAAAACGTGAAATATGATAATCGGGTATAATTACTCCTTTATATACCATCGATGTGGGTACGCATGGGTTTCTGCAGGATCCCTTTTGAGTAAACGCCTCTCAAATGTCACAGGGTCACATTTTCACCAGTGTCGGTGCGCATATGCTCCAGCAAGTGCTCCTTTACAGTAAACGTCTTCTTACAAATAGAACCCTGAAAAGTTTTTTCATCGGTGTGGATGCGCATGTGCTCCAGGAAGTGCATATTTTTAATGCACGCCTTCTCACAGGATGAACACTGAAAAAGTTTTTCAGCAGTTTGGGCGTACATGTGGTAATTGAAGCCCCCTTTGCGCCAAAGGTTATGTCACAGATGGAACAGTGAAAAGGGTTTCGCCAGTGTGCTTGTACATGTGCCTCTTCAAGAACCCGTTTTGAGTGAGCGTCTTCTCTCACTGAAACATGGAAAAGGTTTTTCACCAGTGAAGTCGCGCATGTGCTCATGCGAGTAAACGTCTTCTCACAAATGGAAAACTGAAAAAGTTCTTGAATGAAAAGCATGTGAATTTTCAAATGTCCCTTTTGAGTAAACTAAGTTTCACAGATGGAGAACTGAAAATGTTTTTTTATCCAGTGTGGATGCGCAAACGCTGATGCAAGTGGATCCTTTTGAATGAACGTCTTCTCACAGATGGAACACTGAAAAGGCTTTTTACAGCGTGGGGATGTGCAATTGGCTCTTTTTAATGAACGCCTTCTCACACGTGCAACATTGAAAAGGCTTTTCACCAGAGTGGCTGCGCATGTGCTCTTGCAAGTGCGTCTTTTGAACTCCTGACAGATGGAACACTTAAAAGGTATTTCACCAGTGCAGGTGCTTACGGTTGTGGTGCATGGTCTGGTCATAATTGGAAAAGCTGCTCTCACGGATGCAATCAAAGTTTGTACTTTTGCTCTGTTCTGTCTGGATTGAGCTCGGTTTCTCTGACGCAAAACGTGGTCCATCTATCAACAATAAAAAAAAGTATCAGACATCCGGACGCAGACTAGCAACTAGGCACCCTTTATATTTAAAAACGAAACACGTCACAAATGGCACAGGGACAGCATTTGGGATGCAAGATATTGCAATTACCTATTAATCAAATTATTGAATTAATAGCTGAGTCAAGGTTAGGTCAAATAAATAATCAATATTGAGCTGAACATCCAATACGTACCGTAGCATGTGAAGATTTTGATCTAGACATGAATTCACAATCAGACAGCAACTATTGAAGCAATAAACTAGTCAATTCAGACAAATATAAATAATACTAGCAAACTATGATTTAGAACATGGCCATCACAGTTAAATTATGCACTTCCTATGAATTCAAAATTGATGAAACAACAATCATTAAATAATAGCTTGAATTTAAATAAAACGGATCAGATTAATCAGTGCTTATGAATTCCATACAAGATAATTAAATAAAATTCTGCATTCTACTTGAATAGAAAATTAGTAAATGAGTTAAGAGTTACAAATGCAAAAGACACTATGATTTATATTGCTGACTGCCTGCCATGATTTGATGCCATTATGGTAAAAAGTGTACTCATCAGCACACGATTAAGGCAAAGGGAACATATAAGCATCAGAGGTATAAATTACTCAGCGAAAAAGGATCACATATAGCTTGACTGTTGCGTAATGCAGATAAAGGCCACACTAGCATTTGTATGATGTCTACTGTTCATCTTCCACCAATGAATAGATCATTAATATAAAAAAATTGCAGACTTCAAAACTTAACTAGCAATATTTATTATTTCACTAAGATGCAAGTATATTACATATTAGATTCATATCAAAATGAGTTCACTTTCTACATAACATGTAACACAAATAAAAAATTGTTCCTACACACAATATGTAGGTAGCAATTATCGATTTGGCACATAATGTTTGAAAACTATTCTGTGATCTAGCAGTATATTATTAATGCCAAATATAGGGTTTGGGGAGTTTTTGTGTGGAAAATTATTTACAATGAATAATGTGTAAGTTTTTCATCAAATTCTCTCCAGTTTGAGAAAAATTCTCTCATTTGAATTCTTCTCTTTAAGCACGTTTCTAAGTAATTTTAAAATTAACAGAATCTAGGAAGGAAAATTTTGTTAAATTAGTGCCCGAAATAAAATTATTTTACTCCTTCCATGAATTCCTTAATTGACTCAGGTAATTTATTTTTTTTTATTTTATTTAACACAAAAAACAGTTAAAAGCTGTGTGTGGTGCTACAGTTAATATGTATTCTGTGCATTTTCTGAAATTATAGGATCCTTACCCTCACCCTACACAAGTGAAATTCTGAACACAGATAAAATGACAAAATTTAGTAAGAAAAATACGCTCCAATGTAATAAAAACTACTTGAAAAGGCAAAACAGCTATCCTTTTTAGCAATTATCCCTCTTCATACTCTGCGTCAAAGAAACGTGGAGGACTTCCTGCTGTGACAAAATGGGGAATGATCATATAAAAAGTTATATTACCCACAGAACACTAAAAGACGTGCACAAAGAAGTTGCATTTATGTCCAGAAGCAAAACAAGGGGACGTCTCAAAGGATCAAGGAAAATCGACGAAAAATGTGATTGGTGTGGTGGTCAATGACCCAGAAGCTGAGAATACTTGTTAAAGAATTATTTTGAACAAATGGGCATTAATATAATCAAAATCATTGTTAAAATTAATATTACTTTCTGTTTTAGCACTCGGTATAGTCTCTATTGAAATAATTGTGCAGCAGAAAAGATTTTACTTGGTACCCTAACTTGTTTAACAAATTTAATCATTGACTATCAGCTGGCTATGTGATGTAAAAAATTGGATATGTATTGAATGTGAATGTAAATTAGGTGTTTGTAATAAGAGAGTAAAATACACTTCTTCTCCACTTCAAGGATAGGTCAATGACCTGTTCCGGCTTCTAAGAATTCCATCTTTTTAGGGGTCAACCTGGATCTCTTCTGCCTTGAGGCCAATACTTATACACCTGCTTTGGAATGCAAGTCTCTTGCATTTTTTCCACATGTAACCATTCTTGTCTGTAACATTGTACCTTGTCATTGAATGCTTGGACGTCAATTCTTTTTGAATTTCCTCATTTCTGAGTTTATCTAGTCTGGTACATTTTTTTACAAATCTCAAGAATTTCATTTCAGCAGACTGTAATGCCTGTTTTTCTTTCTCCCTCACAATCCAGCAATCACTTCCGAACAACAGACGGGACAGCCGTTACTTTATATATACTCATTAGAGTATCTCTACATGTTTTATCTTTAACAGTTCGCCAAATATTTCCACATATATTCTGGTATTTATGAATTTTTCATCTAAATCCATTTTTGCTAGGAATATAATGTTGTAGCCCAACTATTTAAAATGGCTAATTTGTTCCAGCATCTCATTTTTCAAAATTATTTTGGTGCATATAGGATGCTTTCCCACAAATGCCATTGTTTTGGTCTTCATTTTGAAATCTTTAGATTATATCCTTTGCAAGTTTGGTTTAATTGATGGATAGACCTTTGTAAGTCATCCTGTCTTTCTTGGATTATAATCTGATTAATTCCTAGGCTGATTACTTCAATTCTCAAATGACATCATCCAAGAATGTGTTATACAATGTTGTGGAGAGGCTGCATCTTTTGCAAACTCCTTGTTGTTGTTTTTTATTTCTTTTGAACATTTTTCTTCTAGTTCTAACAGAGGTATTCTGATACAGAGATTGAATGTTATTGATTAAGAGGTGTGGACAGTCTTCTTTCCATAATTTTCCATGAAGTGGAGTGTTTCAATTTATCAAAAGCCTTTTCATAATCAACAAAAGCCAAATGGATTTCTAGATTAAATTCCAAATGCTTTCCTATTAGATGTTGGATGGTAAAAATATTATCTGTACAGATGTGTTCCTTTCGAAGCCCATTTTGCTCTTCTATAATTAAATTTCAGAGATATTAACAAGTCTTATTTTTTACCTGCCTGAAATCACTTTGGAGAAAACTAGTTCATCAATTACCGTGATGAACAGTAATAAAGTTCCAGGAACAGACAAATTAACTATAAAAGATATAAAACAAATATTAATTCAATAGCACCAATTGTAATGAAAATTGTCAACTTAAGCATTAATGACAAGATGTTTCCAGACAAATTAAAAGAATCCATAATCAGACCAATACATAAATGAGACAGTCTCTTAGCCTATGAAAACGACAGGCTGATCTTCGTTTTAAACACACTAAGTAAAGTTCTTGAAAAATATGTATCACAAAATTTGACTAATTTCTTGAAAAAATATCAAATTAAAGATAGGAATCAATTTGCATATCAGAAAAATAAAAGCACCACAGATTTACTGGAAAATTTAGTAGAAGTAATAAATGAAAAATTACAAATTAGTAAATAAATAAGTAATACATGAAAAATTAAAAAAGTTATTAAATGTGATTACATTAAGCATTGACTTGTCAAAACCTTATGCTGTGATAGACCAGGAAAAAATGTTAGATGCACTAGAAAGAATAGGAGTTTAAAGGTAATGTTTTACAGTTGTTCCAAAACTATTTAGAAGGGAGATCATTTAGAGTCAAAATACATAATACTTATAGAGAAACAAAAATTGTGAAAAGGGAAATTCCACAAGGACGTTGTGATCCTATACTCTACCTAATATTATCTAAAAGATGGTTCTTATTTTATTTATGTGGATGTGAAGTTTCTATTATCTATAAACAGATACCAAAGGCAGAAATTGAGTTGTAGGAAAGATCTGGGATATTTTGGAAATGGTGCGACAAAAAAGGTCTAAATAATCAATAAAAACGAGACCAAAGTATTGCATATCCCAGCACCAATAATTGCAAGACCACAAGTTCAAATATTCTTTCACCAAGCTGACTGCAAACACAAAAACTGTCTATGTAATAGCATAATTAATTCTGTAAGCAAACAACTTACAGCAAACAGCATAACTTTTTATCAAAATCTGAGCTGGAAAGATCAGATTTTGGAATTAAGTAAGAAAATAAGAACAAGTGTTTGGAAACTAATGGGAATTAAAGATTTTGTATCTTACAAAATTTTCAAATTAGTTTACTTCTCATTAACGGAGTCCTGACTTCAGAACTTCAGCCTGACAGCTGTCTCTCAGTTATGCAGTGTACTTGTCTGTTCGCAAATAACAATGATCTTCCAAGTCTACAATAGCAACTTCAGTCTTACAAATGAGCACTAAGCTGGCATGAAATACAGGCAGCGATGACAATGGAATATTACAAAAATACTTTCTACGCTAATTTGCTTCTGAGGTCAAAGGCATTAAGGAATTATTATAGTTAATATAATAAGGAACACTTTGGTCATTACACCATTTAATTGTGAATTTATGGTTTTTACATGACATTTTATGACATTTATTTATGATTTATACGAGAAAGAAAAGTAACATATTTCACTGATTAGCAATTCAATATTCCTACTTCATAGAAACAAAATGAGAATACACAAGACAAACATGTTCACAATAAGTATTCTGAAATGTGGCAAACCAATTAATGTACATCACTTAAAATTCATTCCGGAAAACGTTAGTCTAGTGTAAACAAACAAGTGTAGAGTAAAAATTCAAGTGTAAACAAACCAAATTTTTGCCCACACGCAGAGCCTCATTCAAATTATACGTACTTACCAATGACGAAATCCAACAAAATTAAATTGCTGTGAAAACTAACTTTGGTGGAATTTTTTTTAAATAAGTTGTTTTTATGGAAGGCTAGTTATATTATAACAGAGCAACAAGAGAAGTTAATTTCATGTATTTGACAAAAAATAATTTAATTAAACTAACTAAATACAACATTTTTTTCAGCCTTTAAAGTTCCCAATGGTAACTGTATTTCTTGATCTAAATACTTTTACTGAAAACTATTGTTACCCTCCAAGGACGAGTGTAACATAGACATAACAGCAAATAATAATAATAATAATAATAATAATAATAATAATAATAATAATGGGACTTCACTCCTGTCGCTGCAGGTTGATATTTCTGTGCATGCAAGTGAATTATTTTGGCAGAGGGGCCTGATTCGTCAGTTTATTGCCCGTTCTTGCCTAAAAAAGGCATTATTTTTTTTCGCAGTTCCAAATTTGTGAACTTTTTCCAGAGGGACCCTGATCATTGATAAGTTGGATTCATAGCCTATATTGTTATGAATTCTATTTGTCTTAATGGTATATCTTTTACAGATAGTTTTAAAAGTAATGTGAATAATTTTATTAATTTTTACGAGATGCTGAGGAGGCATGAAAAGGACAGTGTGACGTACATGCCACTCTTGCCCTTCTTGATTGCTTTTCATGCCTTTCCACCGTTTTCATATTTATTTTTTTTCACTTCATTCTATTTCACAGTAAAAAATTGCAATTTTTATAAAAAAAAATTATCAGGAATACCGACAGTTTTAGACATGGACTGGCTATTGCACAATTATTTCAGTTGCTTAAAGACAACATCCAAAACATCGATGGTGATAATGATACTATTCAACAGGATATTTTTTTTTGCATCACCATCTGCGAACGAGTTAACCGATGAAAACAATATTGGTGAGTGTAAATGAAGCCTTTTGTCTTATGGAATAATTGGAAAATGGATGGACAAAAATGAGGTTGCATGTGCTTCAATAGAAATGGAAATATGAGTAGTACCCATCGAATGGATCAAGATATAAAACTGTGTGTATTGGTGGTAAGAAATAGTACTAGACAGTATAGATGTAGCTCATAGATACGATAAATAATGTTTGGCGGATTTAGAAAAAGACAAGAAGAAATATCACTAAACTGGAATTCAGAAAAGACTTAGCCATTACATACCTCAGAAGATATAAAACAGCTGTCTAATTGGTGAGACCAACAGCTCTGTTGGACATTTCTTGGATAATGTGGAAAATAAAATGAGAAGATGTGCCAATAATCAATGCACAAAATGTGACATTGCTTTGTGCTGGAAATGCACACTTATTACTATTATTACAATATTACACATCCACATTTCAGGGACCCTTGAGGCCCCATCCTAAAATTACAAGGCATGGCGTGAACAGTAAAATAATTTTTAGCACACTTCAAGATAATTGTAGTATTTTATTACTTTGTGTAGTTTACAACAGCAAGTCTGATTATGTTGTAATTTTTATCTGCAATTATTTCAACTAATAATATTTTGTGTGTTCGCCTCAAATATTTCTTACATATTTTGTACAAACTCTCTTACTCTGTTCATTCATTTTGTATAGCCATAAATAACAGGAAATTATACCTAAACAATAATAAACCACAATGTTTCTTTATGTTAATATTTACTTTAAAAAATCACTAAAGTTTCTCTTTTTTGTGGAGTTCTATTGCTGGCCCCGGTAGCTACAGATTTATGGATGCTGAAAACATTTAGAGAGTAAACTGTTCTTTTATGTGTTTTGGGATTGTTAATATGTGATTTTGTTTCATTTTGCAAGGTTTTCAGCTTGCTCTTTTAGGAAAATCCGTGACCACCAACTGACGTTTTCATTGTAGTTTTAATGTATCTTGTGTAAACAATGTGTCAATAAATTGCTGATAGTGATGTATAGACCTATGCATGAAAATAACTATTTCCTTTCGGATTGGAAGACAGTCAAATTATTGGTATGAGCAGTCACCCTAAAAAAATTGTTTTTTTTACTAGTATTCAGTTTATTTTGAATTGTTTTGTATTTTCACGTAAAGTTATTAGCAATGTAATTCTTTTTGTAACAAGAACTGAGCAATTAGGAACGTGAAAAATATTATCAGGCATGTAGGTTCTGAAAGAACACCAACGTTTGCCTGTTATCTAAGTGCATGAGCCTTCAAATTCCTTCGAAACTATAATGCTGTAAAAAATAGATTGATTCTTTCAATCAAAAATTCCCTTCAGCATGAAATCAAGCTCTTTTTAATCCAATATTTCACACGTATAAACTGATATAAGAAATTTTTTATGGTTGCCACTTCCCGCACAATTTACACTAGGAACACGTTTCCACTGGTATAAACCAAACCAAAATTTGTATTGGACATTTGTCAATTCGAGATGGTGCTGTTAAGTAGAAGTATAGTGGGATGTCACTGTCAAAGTCCATTGTCGAATTTGGCACATTTTCCCTCATAGAAATACTTTCAATTATGCCACAGAACAATGGGGGCCTTTAAATGGAAAGTACGTCTACCTGCAGAAAAAGTTAAGATACCAAAAAATCTATTAGTTTCCGTTTACTCTCCTTGTGCAACTAGACACAAAAATGATAAGTTTTAAGATGTCTAGAAATATTTACCACAACCAAAACGCAAAAGAATTAGAAGGATGAAAAGAAGTCAGGGGACCTGAAGTACATCGACAGGTTAACTTAGATTCAACTCCACAACCATTCGTTAAATACATGTGACCTTCATTGATCAAAATGTATGCCTAGTTCTTATGGAAAGAAAGAAACTTGAAGTCTGCAGAGAAACATATTCTTTCCTCACAAAATCAGGCATCAATAAAATAGAATCAAATATTTAGGAACAGGTATATAATAAACAGGCATTTTCTCTTAGATACAGGCAACCTAAGTTATCTTCATTCTGGACTTGGAGGTCACAAATCTTTATAACTTACATTCACAAAACTTTAATATTTTTTTTAACTGTTCAATTATATTACACTGTATGAATACAAAAAATAAAACTATGATGCAAATTGATATATGAGAGGAAAGGTGCATTCTAGGATAATTGGTTATTTCAGACAAAAACATTCCTTCTGTTACATGTAAAAACAAGGACAAGTAACAGGAAGTATATATTTCTTATACACTATTCTACAATAGTTCATTAAAATGTATTTGTTACTTTATAATCCAGTAGAAAGATGTGATTGAAGTGCTTGTTGTGAGGTGACGTTCATTCATGTGTCTGTATTTGGTGTATACCTTAAAAGTTTTAAAAGAACCCAATATTTCAAAATTATACGCTTCTCTCAATAAACACTTTCCCACAATATTGCATGTTCAACATGTTTCAATTATATTTTAAAACAAAATTAAATATAGAGTTAGAATTTACGAGCAATATAACCAAAATATTTTTGTTTTACTGAAGGTTTCATTCATGAATATTAATTTGTGAAACTATCTCATACTTATTAGACATGAAATTTACATAAGTTTATAGTTAAAACATTATGTACTACCAATAATGGACCACTTAATAAACTACTTAACAAATGATTTGCAAACTTTATTCTCACATTATTTTCTAATAAAGTTTAATAATCTATACTTTCTTTGATTTCCAATGATCCATTTGTATTAGAAATGCTATGGTGATGGGGAGTGTAAAAACAGGTACATGATAAAATCATGAAACAAGGAAAGAAGTTTTCAATATAGTAGCCAATTTTAAGAACATTATATCACCATCTATAATACTGAAATACGTCACTAAAATGAACACTCAAGAATATTTTTTCTACTAGTCACTTCTAAACATGTAGATAAATTTAAAATCGGAAAAAGCAATCCCAATTCAAGATCTCGAAATTTGTAATCAAATGAAGTTTGCTCTTTACTGCGTAACATTTTACATCCTTCCAGTGATGGTAACACCTTTCCTTTTCCACAACCTGAAGATTGATGCAAGAGTTCCATGACAATTTTGAGACAGCAAGATAGTTTGCTTACCTTATTAAGCTACCAATGGCAAAATTCCCTCCCGAATCACCTTTTAAAGCGTAAAAGCCATTACTGAGATTCACCATAAAATACTGAAACTGACACAACAACAAATTTGACAATTCAGAAAAAATCTTCAATTTTCACCTGCCCCATTCAGGAACTTAATCACAACAATTAAGCACTGAAAACTTACACAAAATACTCAAAACTCTTCAATACTCAAAAATACTTCAAAATGTGCACCAACATTATGGTGGCTACTTCATCTAACCTCATACATGTCAATTTTTCAATCTCTCTTTATTACCACAAAACAGTGATTGGATTGTGCTAATACTATTATAAAAAAATACTCAAATACTGGACATAGTTAATGGTTTGTTATTACAAACCTCTAGTTTACAAATGTTTTTAATGAAATGACCAACAACCATTAACAATTCTTAAAATTAATAGAGTGGTTGTGAATTCAAGGGCAATTACTCACAAATGCATTCCAACAAATATCTTCGTTCCAATCAATAGATCTTCTTTAACCTAAAGGCAACACAAAAACAATCATTTAAAAGTATGTATATTACTTACACATACTGCACTTAAAACACTCAACTGAATAAATTCATTATTCGTAAATCATAATCCTAATTCATATGCCTTTGTAAATATTGACAAATCACGTTTAAACATTAGGTTGATCCGGAGTTTAGGATGGCACCGGTTTCTTTGGTTCACTGAATCGGTTCACTTATCTCGTGATTCACAAGGTTATATTTCGCGGTTCACTTCAATCACTGGAGAAAAAATTTGATGGCATATATTCAAAGCATAAATATATACACAATAAATGCCAAATAAAGTTATACATTTTACCAATTACGAAACATTTTTTTCTTCATGATACATTTTAAATTTCAATTCACATCTAAAATTTCACTTCACAACACTCTTTTAAATCACAAAATTAAGACTTTAGCTAGCTGGTTGAAATAGACTTGATTTACTAATAAAACAGCCTCCTAATAACACATTTAGTTGTTATTATGACTACAAAATTATTTACTTCATAATTTTATGAATAGTCAAATTGCGAAGAATTTTGTCGTGGATTTGCGTGTCTTATTGCCATTTTAAGTTTTTTGTTTTGTTTGTCTACCGAGATGGAAGGTATAAATTCAGAATTTTTGATGATTTGCGCCGAAAAGGAAGTTTGAATATGATTCAGTGGTGTCAGAAAGTGGGTTTGCTTGCGTCTTGACGTGTATGTCATGTATGCAAGAATGAAATGAAGTTTATTGAGAGAAAGTATAGAACAGATGATTTTGAGTGGATTTTTAGAGTCAGAGGCGAGAATGGTCATAGTGTGAAAATCTGAAAGGACTCTTCTTATTAATTTACTGAACTTTAGTTCATAAAAAGTAAAGTGTGTATTTTTTTCAGATAAAAGCAGATTTGGTGATACGTTGATGAATCATTGAAGTTTTTCGTGTTATAAAGATGTTATACGTAATTAGTAGAGACGTTACACTAATTTTAATACCATATGTGTTTTTAATACTATTAAAATTCTATAATTTCAGCGATTATGTGAGTTAATTTTTTTCTTTTTTCTAATAAAATACTACTTATTTTCTAATAAAATACCGCTTTTTGTTTGAAAAAAAAATTATCGGGTTGATTTTATATTATTAAAATGGGAGAGGTTTGGGGGGCGATATCCCACCAATAACAAAAAAAAAGTTTAATTAGAAAGTGTTAGTGAAATTTACTGTGAATTCTAGAGCGTATAAAAAAGTGTTAAGTAGATAAGATGCTTTTTTTGGTAATTAAATTTTGGCTGAGTAGTAATGATAGTTTAAGTAGCATGTGAGTGTTAAATAGAAATTTATAATTCTTGCGAAAACATTGTGACCATTACAACATGCGAACAATAAACAAGGATTCAGTTCAGTGAGTCGATTTCCCTCTAGTGAACCAAAGGAACCGAAGGAATCGGTGCCACCCTAAACTCCGGATATACCAAATGTACAGCTTACATCTTCTATTTTGATAATACTGATCTCCATTATTATCACGGCCAATCACCAACTTAAATAAACAATTTTACTTCAGTTGTTGAGAAACGTACGATAACAAAGCTTCCGTACGAGTATCAAAACAGGGCCCATTGGGGTGGCCCGTTCCCGCGCTCTGGTTCACTCGATGTCAAAAGGTGGGGGACCAAGTTTGTTTCCTCAGCCTCTCGCCTAGTGCAGATAGCGCTGCTGTTGCGTTTTCGCGCGCATTTTCAAAGTACATGGGAAAGTGGGCAGGGTGTAGGGTATTATGTGCTTTGTTTACGATTTACTACAAAGAATCAATTGTATTATTTGCAGAAGATGGGTATATGTTGCTTAAGAGGGTGCTCAACCTCTTGGAGGATGCCGTTTCACAAGCTCTTCAAAAATCAACTAATGCGTGAACGATGGTTGAAAAACGTAAATCGCGAAAATTTAATTGGTAAATTATCTATGAAATATTATAAAAAGTTAATAAAATTGTATGTACTAATAAAATTAATCAAATATGCACGATGCGATTGATGAGAAATGTACTAATAAAATTAATCAAATATGCGATTGGTGAGAAAGAACCTCACTTCTACAGAAGAGATTTTATAGTACAAAATTTACAATCTCCCCAATAAATGGGGGTCTGTAGACCATTAAATAATTTTTAGGTTACATATAACAATTTTTAATGAATACTTCACGCGAATGTATGGTAAAAGTGTCTCCTTATTTCGTATATTTATATTAGTATTAGGAAACAAAAATGTAAAATTGGTCCAGTTTTCAAACTATTAGAATGTTGGTACCTGTTCAATTATTTGATGTCAATTTGTTTAAATTAAAATCTTCACTTATCTTAGATCCTGACCTTGGAACACCATAATTTTGGATTTCTTCATGAATTGTAACCACAGAGAAACACTGAAAAAGACAACAAAACAACTAAGAAAGTTGAATAGACTCCACAAAAGGCTGGAATTTACTAAGACACAAGGGAGATTTCATGATGCAAAATAAGGTAGCTCTAACCCAGTGTATTAACTGCAAGATATACACTTCTGGAGAGCTTTGGAGAAAAATATGTCATTCATGTAATGTGTAACTGATGATACTGATAGTTGATTGGAATTATAATTTTGTGATTTGATTGAAGAACCCATTATATATTTTTGGTAAGACTGCAAAAACTTAGGATTTTTTTATTTTACAAATCTGATGTTTTAAAATTTAAATCAGATTAATTTGATTTAATTAATATTTTAAAATATTGTATTAGATGTTCTTATTTAATTTCTTAAGTGATTTATTTATCTTTAATTACTTTGAAAGCAGAAAAAGTTTATCAAAACACGAAGTTTTAAATTTATCATTACATTATTGTTTGTTTCAGTTTTTTTCTTTCTTTCTCTTTTTTTCTTTCTTTACTCCCTTTTTCTTCAAATAGATACTATACATTTGAGGTGTCTGGTGCAATACCGCCCTAACACACAAAATCTTTAAATTTGAGTACTTATAGTTTCATGCTCATGCGTTCAGATTATCGAATAAGCTTGTAGCACCACCTATTAGCATGGTTCAGAAAAATGGCACTCTTTGTTCAAAAAAATTTTACCATTTTTTTCTATATTACTGCCTGAATCAAAAAACCTCTTACTGTTGAAAACAACTGATTTCATAAAAAACTTACAACAATGTTGGACAGTTTTTGAAATATTAAATTCTATTTAATGGTGGTCCTGTACCTTTCCACTAAAATGATATTTTACCAATATACACAAGGAAAAGGGTTAATGTTTCTAAAATAAATAAGATTAACTACCTTTTTCGTTAGTTTGAACAATATTAACTTTGTTCCTTAGGTGAGTATCAATAAAATTCCATTCTTATTAATTCTAATAATTTTTATCATGCATCTTAAGTGTATCTTAGTTAACATTTTACTCCAAATCTAGAATTACAAATACAGTTGGAACCTTACACGTGTATTTCTTGAAACTAGTTCAGTGTGTGAATTGTTTCTAAATTATTTTTATCTACAGACAATGAAATGCTGGATATCAACTATTATATCAACTAAGTCCATTAGTAAATAACTACCACATGGTCGCCCGAGAGGGCGAGGCGAAGCCGTCGAGCGTTGTCTGCCTGCTGCTTGTCGTCCGCTGGCCGGACGATGTGGAGCGATGAGTCGGTTCGGGGGAGGGTTGCCGTCTCTGTCGCGTGGACCGGGACGTACGTGGTGGCAAGGCACGCCTGAAAGTTGTGACCGTCTCGGCCCACGGCACTGCCCCGACTCTATATATATATATTATAATATATTATATATATATATATATATATATATATATATTATATATATATATATATATATATTACGTTGTATTTATTTTTTTCTCAAAATTGTTCAATTATGTGAAAAAGTTTATAAGAAATTTAATATATTATTTACAGAAACTGTGAAATTGATTTAAGTGTTTGTCTGTATAACTTCTTTTTTCAAATATTACAAATAATAAATATTAATTTAAATCATAACAGCCTTAATTTTTGGTGACATTTTTTAGCCAAATATAGAATTGTAATTTTGATACAATATCAATCATTGGTTCAGAGACTATTTTGTGTAAGTCTTTGAAAACCAAGGAAAATGAAACAAAAATGTATAAATTACTTTTGTTTTGTGTTGGGCAAGTCGATTCGACTCATGGTTAGTAATAACATAACAGTAAATATGCTTAGTGTTCTAGGATTAAAGAGGGAATTAGCATTGTTTACAAAAAAATCTTTTATGAAATGAAAATTTGTGGAATATATAACAATTTCAATTTGGCTTGTTGTTTCCCCAAATTTTTAGGCAATCTTCTTTTGGGTTGGGTATATTCTTAACTTTAAAATAAAATAAAAACTTGGTACAGATTTCTTCTGTTTAGGCTGCAATACAAGATTTTCAATACAACACTAACTATCCTCATTGAAACTTACAAATAGGCAGAAAGATACTGAATTGTTTTGGATGACGGAATTTTGACAGTATATGTAGTAAAATTGGATTAGATTTTTATTGTAACTATCATTAATATTATTACTGGATTTATTGTTCAATGATTCATTTACCAATTCAAATTTGGCTACATTTAATTAAAAATAGTCTAAAAAATATTACCCTTTTGTAGCACTGAAGTATGTGAAATATCCAAAAAAGAATTTTGCCTAATTAGTACAGTACCCTTGGTACTTTTAAATTTTCAAATTAAACTTTAGATATTCAGAGTATATTATTTATTACACACAGTTCTCTTATTACACATTTCAAAACAGGTTTTTTAAACAGTTTACAAATTCAAAATTGTTATGATTAATTATTAATACATTTACCGTGCTTGTTAGGCAAGTTTTTCTAAACAAGGCAATTATTATTTGATATATATGTTGCTGAAATAATATATTTGTCTATAAAATTGTGCAGCACTAGCAGCTTCAAAGGAAAAAAGATTTCACTGGCACACTTTGTAATAAGATTTTCTTGGAATGTTCTTTGAGAAGACAAGAGGGCTGGGCTTGTAAGAACCACTGTTGTACAATTCCATCTTCTAATGTTGGTAAAGTCAAATTCGTTTATATCTTGCCAGTTATCTCAAAACATACTGCAGCTCGAAAATCATTTACAGAATGGAAAAGTAACTCGTGTAGCTAAGCAAATCAAATTATTTACATTTCATCATACACTAATGAGAGTGTACCTATTGTAGAAATGCAAACAATAATGAATTATGTATATATGAAAATGAGACATTTTAAATACCTGGGCATTGCAAACAATGGATATACAATGGATATATTACAAAACGTATCAAATATCATACAAAATGATCAGTTAGAAATAAAATAATTACAATACTTTTAAACAAGTAGAACAGAATAAATGACACACGTACTTAGGTTAGGTTATACTACATGAATTTAAGAATTTTTAAGACAATTTTACCCAGTGTAAATGCACGAATGTGAAATAATCAATTACAATTATGCTATCTAATTGTACCTAAAAACAAAATAATTAAATTACATTACAGTCCCAAGAATGAGAACGTAGTGCACGATACGTAATGAGATCTTTCAATATGTAATGGGAGAAGTTTTTTTGAAGCACCAGTAATGTACCTTGTGACTGAAGTTTCTTCCTGTGAAAATAATATCTCAACAATTTTATTTTATCTGTCTTTATTCAAAAATATAATTTGCAGAAATAGTAATAATACTAATCTGATTTCAATTAACTCGTACTCCTATAGGTGGCAAAAACATTTTTGTTTGCAAAAGCTGCATATTTTAAAGATTTCTGGGCATTTTTCACATTTTGTGTCTCATATGCAGGCATATTTTAACTTGACAACTCTAGTGATAACTTATCAAAACCATCAAAACGTTTGACCATATTTGAGAAAAAATTGAACGAATGCAGTGAGATAATAATGGGAGAAGAACAAAATATATTCAGAAAAAGAAACAGCACAAAAGATACTACATTTACTATACGTATATAAACATTTATCTGCATTATAACAAAGCAAACACAATTAAATAAATTTACTGGCTTACCAACTACTTATAATTTCAACAAAAAGAGACTAGACTAAATACAGAAATTAAGTGAACAACAACACTAGAGAATGAATAGTTATCAGCAGAAATAAAGAAATTCAAAGCATTTACCTGAATTCACAAATTAGAGTAATTAATGTATATTTTCCAGAAGTTCTTTACAACAAACTGAGATCTCAGACACAACTACGTGTCGCCAGCATTCCTAATCATATCATTAGGGAACAGAAACAAACAATTGAAAGGGAAATAAATCTGAACATAACACAGAAAATTCAAATTATTCTATGCAGTTGATGCAAGTTAAACTTACAGAAATCAAAGATGACCTCTATGTTACCTAAATAAGTTATTAGGTACTTAATTATGATATAAGAATCTTTACTAACTAAACAAGGGGCTTCATTGGCAATCTTCCTGTAATTCTTGATTGCTGTTATGTGGGTTGATGTTTTTTTCTCTTTTCTTTTTTTTTCTTTTTTATTTTTCAGATCCACTGTAAGGAAGGTCTCCTTGCCCATTCAGGAGCCATAGTACATTAATAATTCAGGTACACTCAATCGTAGGGGGCGGATATTAATGAAATGTCAATTTTTTCGTTCCACTTCAGAACAATGCGGTTTAGTATAGAAATTCATTTTATGTTACGATGAAATGAAATGATCAATTTTTATAAGTCATTTTTTTGTTGCATTTTTCGTCGATTTCCACTAATAAGTAATAAATAGATTTTAATGTAATTTTAATGGCACTTGCTTCAAACAATATATACAAGGTGCAACAAATTTCACTACATAATTCCTAAGTAACCTATTCGATTTCTTTGCTTATGTATTGTAATGTCAGCCGTTGTACTACGTAATCTATTTGCACCGATTTCGCAAAGGCAGAGATTTTCTTTTAAAGAACCCAAACCGAAAGTTTGCAAGCTGAGTTCACATGAACATAAGGAATAAATCTCGATTACATTAATAACATATCCAACAGCTTGCGTTGTTCAACTAAAGTGGTTTTGATAAACTTTTAAGTCATTTTCCTCGTTTTTAGGGCATTTTATTTATATTTTTGGGGAATGTTTTAGCAATCTAAATCCGCCCAGTTGTAGTATTTATTCCACAATCTGGAAGAGGCGGTGATTAGGTTGCACAACCCCAAAATAATTGAAAAATATCTTACAATATCTTAGGAATATACATTTTTCTTTTAATGACATTCAATATTCAAGATATTGCAGCACAAGCGATATATATGAAATGTTTTTGAAACCAATGAGCAGCCATTTGGCGCTCTTTTCGATGTCTAGTGCCTTGACGAGTACTGCACCGCGCGTTCGGCTCTTGGCTGCGTTACTGAGTTCACTGCATTTACTCTCTTCGATTTAATACGGGCAACATGGGCCAATTTGGTTGCCGAACCAGCTGGTGGCGCTCTCTAGCGCTGCGCGGTGACTGAGAGAGTCTCAGGGGAATCCCAATATTCTGCCTTCGTCAGACTCGCTGCAACGTAATTTTATGAATTTGGCTTGTTATTGAAAGTACACAAATTCAGTCAATTATAACCATATTAAATGCCTTTTTGATGATATTTGGAGAACTTGTTTTCATTTGATATTAGGCTTGTTGGTTCAAAAGAACATTTGATGAGCTCTTTGTGTAAAGGTGGCCGTTCTAAATGTAAGTCCTTGCAGCTGGTGGGCCAGCAGTATGAATGGGTATAAAGGAGAACGGTATAAGTCACATTTTATAAATCCTGAAAAAAAACAAACGTTTATTTTAGGCTTTATTTGAGTGGAAATGTATTTTTGTGGTTTTAGTGAACTAAAATGTCGTGGTGTTAATGCTGAAACAAAGCACCACGTCTGCCATTCAATCACACTTTCAGAATCAATGCCTTTTCTTTTTCTATAATAAATATTTTTTTCAGGGAATAACTACAAAAGTTTCTTTATGACTAACCTAGTTCTTCCCTGTAATCATCACTCGCTTTCTTCATGTGTGGGTAAGACAAGTTTATCAGTAAAATGAGTTCTTACAAAATAACAGAAGATTCAATCAGTACAAACTAACATATTGCAAACCAAAACATACCCATTAAAGTAGAGAGGACACTTTTTGCTTGAGGCTGTAATTTGAATTAGGGCTTAAAAAGTATTTATACAAGAATGCAAGAGTATAGAATTCACATACCTTCTAATGCAGCAAAACTATTTTCTGGTGTGATATTCTCATCAGGCAGTTTCTCTAGAGGCACTTGCGAAGGGACATCTGGAAAATGTTTATCCCTAACCCCCCAAAAAATTACGTCCAATGAAGAAATACCTTCTTTTATTTAATTATTTACAATCACTAATGTACTAACTAAATAAATAGCTGCATACTTGATGTCTCCTTTCAAAATCTCTGAGAACTCCAAAATTTGCAATTAATGGAATTTGCGTTCTTGCTCGCCCCGCAATGTACAAGAAAACACATTTTAAGAAAAAAACTTCTCAATTTTTCGTTTTCCTAACAGAAGAACCGAAATATTACTTTAAGAATATTAAAGGAGAGTAAAACATTATAAATGGCAATTTTCATTGAAAAATTTGGAGCTGTTAACGTGACGTTTAAGCTTTACTGTAAATGCGAAATTTGAAGCTCTATTTCACAGAAATTGGTTGAGTTATTGATTGACTTCATTTGATGTCACTGATGCAATTCCACTTACTAGAGCAATATTGTACACGAACTGCTGGAAATGCGCATATTAACGTGACAGATTATAAAAATTACCTTTGTGTGCGAGATAGTATTTCTTAGTCCAGTTATCAACTCGTGCCCTGCTATCTCACACGCAAAGAAAGTAAGAAAATTTTGTAAAACCAGATAGCTGCCCCTGCACCATTCTAAGAACTTTAAAATCGCCACAAACTTGCCAGTTGCGTTCAGTGAAGTTCACTCGCAATAACATCAGTTGAAAATTTGCGTATGATTTTTTAGGATCACTAGATAGGCAACAGGCACTGAACCAAAAACGTTTCCAATGTGAAGAAGAACATCCTGTAAAATTTTCTTGGAAGCATAAATTAACAGTCTCCACTCACTTGAATCATAATTTGTAAGTCCAAGGTTTAATATAGTTCTTTCACATTATTTATTTATTTATTTAATAGGTAATTATTACAGACAAAATTAGCTAACTTGATCCTATGTGGTGGGCCGAAGCCTTTAAGCATTACAATACTACATCCTTTCGCGTTCTTAATCTTTCGAATTCTGGTATTCACCCCAAAGGTCTCTCCATGCATCAAAGCCGCGAAAAACCATAAGGTACGGCTCAGGAAAAAACCCCTGAAGGGGAAAAACCTGCCGTCAGAAGCCGAGTACATTCTAATCTATCCGACGTTTATTTTAGCTATTTTATTTTCTGGCGTGCGGGCGTCCCGCCCCCGCTCTCTTCCAGTCCTTGGCCTCCTCAGCACCTGAAATCAAACGCGCACAGAAGATCGTTCCCACCAACGCCTCTGCCCTTATATTTTTTTTTCGATCCCCCCTTACCTCCCCCCTAATGTGCTTTACTATTACAGTTTTATTTTATTTTTATATAACATTTTCCAATTACTTGTGACTTTGACTTATTCTTACTGTTACTTACTTACACATAAAATTACTGATTTATACTTACATATTGTTAGCTTATTGACTTATTTATTTCTCTCCAGTCTAGGCTCCCGTCAAGCTACCGGTGCTGTTTTCCCACTCCCTATTTCAGTTTCCTAATGGTCCGAACCTTTTCCTAAAAATGTTCCTTATTCTTCCATGAATTTAGACCTTTTATCACCTAAAATGTTTTGGGCGAGCGTTACGTTCCTGTTTAGAAGTAGTAATTTCTTCCCATCCATTTTTTTCTCCATGTTTCGGTTGCACAGCAAATTAGAGTATGTGGATCCAGTCTTCCCTTATCACCGCAAAGCACACAGTGCCATTACCACTTGCGGCCTTTAGTCTACGTGCATCCATCCCCAACCTGAACAAGCGTATCCCCCTCTTGCGTCCTTTCCGAGAGTATGAACGTAACCTTCGCAACCCCATAACGGACTCGCATGAATTTTGAGCTACTAGAGACGTTTTTCAGCCGTTGCTGCCAGATCTCTTGCCTTTTAATATCCGCAAGTCTATTGAAATCAGCCGTTCTATTTCCGGTCCCCTATCTCCCACCATATCCGGAGAGACGTCTCCCAACCCTCGCGGTCAAGTAGCCGTTTAACTTTGTACGCCCAGTAGCGATGTCGCTTCCCTGCCATTGCACTCTAAAGCACCTATGTATGAGTGTGTCAGCCTGTTTATCTGATAATTTAATCCAAAGTTTAATAGATTTTCATTAAATCTCTCCGAATTCCCATACTTTCCGCCCTCTCTTAGACTCCGGATTTGCTGCGCATCTAGAAACTCCTAGAATTAATTTGAAATAATCTGTTTCGTACTTTCTAGTCGTCTTCCTATCCACTCCCCGATTTCTGCCCCATAGTTCATAGCTGGGAGAACTAACGATTTGAACATTGTATCGCTATTTACCGGCAATTCCGGAACCTGCGCAATGCGCAAACGATTTCTTGAGCGCAATTCTTCCTTTGCTGTGAGCCGTCAGTATGTGATTATTCCATCCCCATTCATGGAAAAATTTTGCACCAAGATATGTGAATGTTTTGACGCGGTCATTTCTTCCCTAGCGTAGTACATTTCTCTTTCACCCCAGATAAACCCATTTTGAAGACTAACACTTTCGTTTTTTGAATGTTTACTTTTAGTCCCCATGTCTCACCTATACGTTCTAGAATATTTAAACTCTTCTGTAAGCCCTCAATCGCTCCGAACATAAGACTAATCATCAGCATATAGTAGTCCGGGAATTTTCAAGCCATCAATTACCGGAGCCGCTGTATCAGCTTCTGTTACCCACGTCAATAAATCGTTTATAACAAATAAACAGCAGCGGTGAAAGAGGACACCCTGTCTTACTCCTATTGTCGATTTTATTTTTTTGCGTTATACTTCCGTCACCGCACCTCACGCAGAAATTTACTTCCTTATACATTACTATTGCAATACGTTTTAAAACTTCTATCGTGAGACGCCTAGCTCATTTAGTTTTCGCCATAAAGCTTCCTATAATAGAGTCAAAAGCCTTTTCGAAATCTACAAAACTGCAATATAAGTGGCCCCGTTTACGCGCCAGCACCTGTTTTACGAGGTATCTAACACAAATATATTTCCGGTTGTCGCGTAGCCTCTCCTAAAGCCTGCTTGCAATTCTGATATTTTACCGTACTTTTCCGCCCATGTGTGGAGCTGAATCTTTCACATTATTGCAGTATACAAGGTAGCCATCTCCGAAGAAAAAGGATTTACATTCTAATTCGGATTGTCTGAACTAATATAAATAATGTTTTTGGACAAAGAAGTTTTTTTCCATGGAGTCTAAAACCCAACAACTTGGCTAACTATTTAAACTTGAGAAGAGATCTCACCAAGTTTAATTCACTCGGGTTAAATCACCCACGTTTTGCTGTAGACGGTCCTGGTAGGTAGTCACTGACACTCGTCTTCATTTCCATCACTTCTGCACCAGATTTGGATGAAAACTGTCCAAGAGTATCTGGTCGCACAAAAATTAGTACATCAGGCCCATGGGGACAGCTAAAATGGCTGACCTAACTACTGGATACACAACATACTTTTATTTTTAGAAAAGTACCCCTTCGCATCACACTAATGAAGGTAGCAGTCATTAATATGCGGTGACTGTTCTCTCCAAAGATATTGCAAAAGATAGCGACCGTCTTTTGCCATTGAGCCAATGAGAAAGATCTTCAATGCACACTCTATACACACTGTGGGGTGCCCAAGGTTCACTTTGTTCTCCAAGTTTCATTCCAAAATAGACGAAATACATTTTTTTACAAAATCTGTAATACTACGCATCTTCATACGCAATGTGTATTTCCTACATACATAACAAAAGTGGTTTGGATCACCAAGGATTGTCTCTCTACATAGGGTAATGACAAGGGTGCACGTAATCTCGCTCTAACTTCCTGAGGTGTTCGCCCCACGTATCAGATAAGACACATTTGATGCCCTCGATGTTTACATATTACAAGAATTCTAAATACATTTGGTTTTCAAATACTATGATTCACATCATAAAACTACACAAACTAAAGTATTACACTTTGTATAATTACTCTTTGGCCATACAAAAATTACGCTATAAATAAAATAAAATGAACACTTTACAAAAATGGTACGTGATAGGAACTTTGTGGCTTTGAATTTGATTTCAGAAAACTAAAAATACCGCAAATATATTCAAACTTCGGAGGAAGCAATTTCATCGCAGGTTAGTGAATCAGTGTAGTCAATGGAAACCATGTGCAGTCAGTAGTTATTCACGTTCCAAAGCAATGTATATTGAAGTACTGTTTTTTCTCCGGCAGAATTAGTTTATGGGAATAACATGTGACACTCCTCTAAAATTAGTACTTAAAATGTGATGGTCAAGGTTCATCTAAAACCTGAAGCATCTCTATTGAAGGATGTTTTCAATTAAATTAATCAATTGTGAAGGAACTACGAATTAGTGATTGAAACATTAATCAGGCCAATACTCAAGGGAAATTGTTTTAGGACTGTAACACGAATAAGTAC
The DNA here is from genome assembly GCA_017312745.1 of Gryllus bimaculatus. Taxonomy (NCBI): domain Eukaryota; kingdom Metazoa; phylum Arthropoda; class Insecta; order Orthoptera; family Gryllidae; genus Gryllus; species Gryllus bimaculatus. The sequence continues at coordinate 2,830,589 of BOPP01000144.1, forward strand.
GAATATGAACAAGAAGGTCAAGAATTTATGCTCTGTATGATAGGAGGAAGTAAGTTGGAGGCTAAACGGAAAGGACCCAGAGAAGTTTTAACTAAAATATAGAATATTATTGTGCACAATCCAGTTGAAAAATAGCAACATTCACTATTATTTATTAAAGCCTTGAGTTTGAAGATCCAAGATTTGTTTCGTAGAGGAGATTAATGTACCAGATTTGTTTAAAAATAATTAACGTGACAGACGATTAAATCCGTTGCAAACAAAACTGTTAAGTTTATTAGAAGAATTCCAACACCACATCACATCGAATTAATACGAACCCTCTACGTAAAACAAAATGATATAAAATTTCACTTTACCAACCAGAAATGAAGAAATGAAATTGACATGTTAAAATGAAGCATTATTAAAGAAGTAAAATCTAACATATTGTTATCGGTAATATTAGTGGAAGAATCAGAAAACAAATATGACAGATAGCCAATGAAAAAATTATAAATTCATTGGATTTTTCCGAGGGATACCGGCAGATACCGTTAACGAGAGAAACGAAAAAGAAAGCAGGTTTATCACTCCAGACGGGAATTATCTTACAATCGCATTCCTTTTGGTTTATCCAAAGCTCCTTAAGACTTTATCGGTTAATGGGTACGATATCCAATGATCATACAGATTTTCTATAATCATTGCATTTCCCAATTGTGGGAAAGCAGATGATTGATTTGACAATACATTCAATATTCTGAAATAAAGGATCAATTAAACTCGGAAAACGCAAGTAGGCACAAAGGGAAGAAGAATATTTAGAGCATCTGCAGGGTTAATGAAAAATCAGGCCACTCAAGAATATGGTGCAAGTGATTGATGGTTATACAACAGCTTCTAAAGCTAAAATGGAGACGCCAATGGCCTATGCCAAATGTATTCCTTATGTGTCTAACGTAGAAACTCCCTAAAATACATTGATTAAAAAAAGAGGCTATGACCTCGAATAATGCAGGTCAAGAAGAGTTTCAAATGTTGAAAAGAATTTTAACTACATTTTCCGTATTACGTATTGAGCTGTTGATTTCTTGAAAATCATCTCGATCATGTTTTTGTCCAGTTTCTTGAATCCTTGGAGCAATTGCCGAGATGATCCTTATTTTGCTTCTGGACATAAATGTAACTTCATTATCTGTGCTCATCTTCTGTAGTTAAATGAGGAATAGTTATTCAAAGTTTCGTGTTTCATGTTGTCGCGGTAGGAAGTATTATTATTATTATTATTATTATTATTATTATTATTATTATTATTATTATTATAATTACTGGCTAAATCGCCCTTAGTAGGGCAAAGGCCTCCTACGGAACTCAGGGAAGTTTCCCCACACCACCTAGATTAAAATTCCAGGCGACAGTAGTAGTAGGTACACTTATACATGTCAATTGTGTACAATTAAACATTATTAATAACTGATTTTCTTAATTACACTACTCAACACTACCCAATCAAACCAATCAATTTGGAAGTATTATTCCTTCATAAAGGACATGAGGGATAAGAGCCCAAATAAATAGCTGATTTGCACTTGAAAATAGATTTTATTACATCGGAGCGAATATTTTGATAACACTTCTTACCAAAGACGCTCATTTATTTCTCTATTCAGAATTCAACTTGTGTATAACTAAGGGTAGGGATCCCAGGATTAAGAAAACGGGTACAGAATACATTTCTCCCGGTGGCACGTCACACACAGTTTTTAACGTAAAATACATTAATAAAAATTTAAAAAAGCTGTTGACAGACGCAGTTGCGGGCACATAGGCTGAGACACCGTACGCTCACGCTGAAGCGAAGCAGGTCATAGAACAGCTTTGGTCAGGCAGTTCGAGTGATGATGTCGGAGAGCGGTGCGAAATCGTCCGTTGTGAAACTCCACACAGTAAAATTATTTTGGATCGGTGAAAAGCGAATCTTACTGTTTATTTCCAACATATTTTCGCAAAAAAATTCTAATTTTCCTAATGTTCAAATTGCTAACCTGACTGCAGAGTTTACCTGAATACGTGATTCCAGTATATTTGAAGAAAAGAGATCGTTGAGACAGGAAGTCTTCAAACTCCAAAAAAAAAAAAAAAAAAAAAAAAAAAAAAAAGAAAGAAAGAAAGTGGAAGAAGTGGCGGCAGCATTTGATGAATTTGCTGCGAATGTTGTACGAACTAAGGCGTATTCCTTCTTTTTCCGAAGTGACGCACCATCACTCACAGTCACAATACTACAGGCAGTGAAAAGTGATCCTGAATTACCAAATTCAAGAGCAATAGTTTGTATGATCTAATAGTGTCTCCAGGGGGTTCAACATCCTTCTGGTAAGGCCAGGCGTTTAATTGAGAACCATAGAGGTTGTGAAACACGATATGTGGAAGGAGCGCGATTGGTTTTTGAAGCAATAAAAGTACTGAACACCATTAAGAAATGACTGGCGATACTTGTAGTGATTGGTTTGTTTGTGACCAAACGGCGTTATTGTTTTAAGATAATGTTCCTTACCACAGTGTAAAACTACGTCCGAACAAATCGTGGCCAAAAACAGGCATTGCTCAATGAATGTCAAGAAAAGGAGAACAGTTTGAGTCAACATTTGTTAGAGCAAAGCTCCTGAAACTTACTGAAAAGTACTTGTGTTGTCATTGTTGAAATTGTCAAACAAGGTGGATTTGAAGTTCTTCGCCTACCAACATACCATTGCAATTTAAATCCTGAGCCGGTAGCCAAACTTCTTAACCAAGCTCCCTAAAGTCATGAAAGTTAAGTAGCTCTAGTTACCGCGGGTTCCCGGACGGGTCTGAAAACCCCGGATTCTAAGAGCACTGAGCCCCTTGCCCGTAGGGATAAAAGGGAATGGCTGAAGTAACGTAAAACTGACTTCATTGTAAATTCAAGGTGGATTACTTCTCGCGACCATCACCAAAACTTACTTGGAATTCTGTTTCGCAAGTAACAGATTTTTTTAAAAAGATCCTATATATTTTATGTCGGGTTAACAGAAAAGATGCGTACCATGCAACAATAAAACATTTAAATAGCGCGTAGTGCATGTGGTAATTCTTCAGGAAAGCCTCTGTAAATTGACGCCAGAACGCATATGTGGAGCTGTTTGGCATACTATTAAAGAGAAACGAAGGATGTTGGAGCTAGAAAGCTTCAGTGGCAGGGTTATGGACGGGATAGTCATCATTGAATTTTCCTCTTTCAGCACCGAATTATTGCTTCAGATAAGGAAGAAATTGAAACTCTTTCTGAGGCAGAGTGATCGTCAGTAAATAATTTTCATGAATATAAAGGGTAATTAGTGGTTAATAGTCAATTTGATGCGATTTGGATAATATTCGTTCGTTCACATTATTCTCGTAATTAGAGTTAAGAGTACTTACGTTTACTATCGCGTTGTTTCCATAAACGTGAATGTTTCGTTTGTAGAGCTACTAAAATGTGCATGTAACATTAATATTCGATCAGTGTTCTACAGAACGATCAGGATCATTTTTCGAACGATGGTGGACTATACCGAGCATGCGTGGCCGAAGTAGTGCGATCGGAGTCAGAGACGAGTGACGTGGGAAGTCCAATATCTCGGACTTGTTTACATGGGATTTTTTCTAAGAGCGAACAGAGATTAGGAGCAATATTTCAGGAGAGAGAAGCTGCTGCATCAAGAGCGGATGTGCTTATTTGAAGCGATATACCTTTACAAGTGTCCGCTTCAACAGCGCAATCGGAATAAACTCATTGAGATAAGTCTAGCAAGAACTATTTGACTCTGAATTGCAAACCCTTCCGTTTGAAATTCATCACAGAATAATTCGCAACAACTAGGAAGGAGTTTCAGCAGGCGGAGAAGGTTATTCAATTGGAAGTGTAATGGTACGAACCGTGAGTTGATGCCCAACTAGTTTTTGTTTAGGTATTTTAATAAACAAAGTCATATTTGTTTTCAAACACATGATTATCCTCTTTAATTAAATGGATTTGTAAATATAACCCGTGTTATTATTCTATGACCAACGCGGAGCGAGCACAAGGTATTGTTGAACGCATACCAGTCGGCAGATTCCGACGGGAACAATTGAGGTTGGATAAAGGTAACAAATAAACAAATTTGAAAGAAGCTTGTTCCCAAAGCATTTACTTTTGGAAAACTCGTGTACGATTCCACGCATCCTCAATCCACCAGAAAATTACAATAAATTTATGTATGTAAATAATTCTTAAAGGGATTAATGTTAACAACTTGCTTCTAGTTACAAAGTAAACACTGTATACATCCCGTCGTGCGTCTATCTGTATTATATTTATTTTTACATTATTATTTATTTTACATGATTTTCAAAATATCGGGTTAATTTTTAATACTAATATTTCCGGTACGGGCGGCATTGGCACTGGAATATTTGTATTAGGATCGTGAGACTGAACTCCTGTGCAGGACAGGGAAATTATATTTTTATTATTTTCTTTGTTTTGGTAATGGGAGGGGAATTTCACTTCTTGATCTATCAACGAAAAAAAGCCAGACACCATTCAAATATATTCAGCACCGTGACCAACGGTACCGTTAATTTATTCGGCGGTGTTAATCTGCGCCGTCGCCACTTTCCTGTGTGACGCTGCCGATAAAAATCATAACACAAAACAAGAAATACCGTTTAATACAATAAAAATGAATTAAACTTCACATTCACAGTTAAAACAAAAAAAAAATACACAATTCCCATTCATACTGTGCACCTTATTAGATTGATTAATACATGCTCTGTACGCGCGGGGTAATATCTGGGGATATCCTCTTCCCTGAATATGATGATGTGGCCGTCAGCCCGTAAATTCGCCCTATCCACCATTTCACCAAACCATTCCGTCAGCTGGGATCGCCATTTCCACATTACCACTTCCTATGCGTTTCTACGCAAAACCTACTAAATCCAGTACTTCCATTGAATCCCAACGTCCTAATTACTGAAGTTAGCGCATACTCCAACACGCCTTCTCTCCGATAACTAATTTCACTCTTCCAAACAAGAAAATTGCTAGCACATGCTAAACCACGTTGTCGGCTCGGCATCTTATCATTCCTCTGGGTTTTCTTGTCAGTCTAGTCTTTCGATTGTTTTTTCAACAAAACAAATTCGCCCGCTTTCCTCTGCCACCGAGATCTTTTGGAACATTTTATATTCCAATTTATTCTATTCTCTGATTTGGCACTTTTCAGATGTTCTGAAAATGTTGACGTTTAATTCGCCGCGTTTTCCAAAGTTCATTGCCCTCTGGTTCACCTGATTTGCCGAAATTCCAACTTATTTCGCAAGTTACTTATATTAGTTGCCTATATTCAATTGTCTTTCCGGTACGTACCTTTCTGCATATTTAAGTTCTTCTAAATTTTTGTATCCCATTTTCGAATTTCTTCCGGATGATTATTAAAATTTTATATTTATTTATTATTCCCAGGTCTGCTACTAGCATAGGTTCTTAGATTTTTTAGAAATAAACACTTTGGACATCCACCCTTGCACTTTCGACTCTTAACTTTTAATAAATACGTCAATTTTTAGTTACTTTATTGTATCCTTTTATTACGTATTGTAAAGAGTTCAAACTGACCGTCACAATACGTTTTTTTTAAATAAATGAGAGAGGTAACCTTAAGATTGATACATTGTACTTAAGAAAAGGCTCTCATAAAATATAAAAATAAATCAATGATCGTATTTATTATATACGTTATAAACTAAGGTTAAACTGTTAAAATGAAATATCGTTGAATGTCATGCCTTGAAGTAAGAAATGAGAATTAAAGAATTTTTATGAAGAGCAGACACTTACTTCAATAAAAACTTCAAAACTATTGAAATTACAGAGAAAAGAATAATAAAATGCGGAAATATGGCTGATTTAAATGATAGATGCAAAATAGCAAATTAATAATTACGCATCACATCACAAGATTTAGATATACATCACAGAATAGGTAAAGGAAGAGGATTAATAAAATATTTAATAGTATCCTATGAGATAAAATATTTATAATGTGATTTAAGTAAAAATGTATAAAATAATTGTTCAGAGTACGTTTACATATGGAGCACAATTAAGGAAATTTAATAAATCATTAAAATCTGCTTTATTATTCACAAAGATGGATTTTTTAAGATCTGCAAGAGTTACTCTTGAAGTAACAATTAGGAGGGTTTGGTCATGTAAATCGAATGGATTTAAATCATTTATCAATATGGGTTTTTAATTGGTTTCAACTGGGAAGAAGAAAAAAGGAAGACCCAAAAATACATGAAATGAAGAAACGTACAAATTGCTGAAAATAAACAGTTTGATAGAAGAGGGCTGTTATGATATAAGGAAATGAAAAAATCTTCATTCACCTAACATTGTAATGTTGAAAAATTGTTTATCATAGTTTGCCTGTTAAATAAATAAATTACGTACAGACATCGCAAAAGTTTCACGAATAGAAGATCTAAACTATGAAGCTATCCTCAGCCAACAGATCTCTTCCTATAACAGCAAAATAGCTATTGGTTCTCGTGTTTGGAATGTGATTTTTTAAAAACTTTTTATGTGAATAGGCTGCAAAGTTCCTTGTTCTGAAATTGTAGAGTCGTGATGCAAAATGTTACATCAGCAAGAACATCGAAAACCGACACCCATGCATATCAAATTTACTTGAAACCTTAATAGAAATTCCATAAATTCCATGGAGTTAGAGAGTTCATACCTTATTTTACGTAGCGAGTCTCGCGCCATCTTCCGTTTGAATACGTAATTTCTCCAAGCAATTTCCTCTATCTAGCGGAGAAAGAAGGAATTACTAGGACGGCGAAACAGGCGATTTTTAATTTAGCTCAGAGGTTCCTTTTAGGTTTTTAGGCTCTTTTACATGCAGTAAATCTACAATATGAGTCAGCAGACTTTTATTTCCCTCTGAATGCAAGTCTATGAAGGATTTATTTGGCGGTGACCTTTGGGTAAACCCGTATAGTGCAGCTAAAATCGTTTTCATGCGCTGTTTATTTTGAAGAGAAAGGGAGATAACTGTTATTCAAAGCCATCAATCGCTAGCCAACATGAATTTCTTAAAGGAAATTAGAGTTTTAGGACGTTATTCTTATAGTATTATGCAAAAAAGTACTGTAATGGTAAAATATTGTATATGGTTTAAAAAGATAAAATACTATTTTAATTGAGTTTGTGTAGAATTGCTTGAAGAAACAAACATATTTTTCTTGATTTATTAACACATCACGTTTTATGTCAAAGAAAAATGTTTAAAATTAATTTTTGAAATTTCTTCAGTTAAAATCAATAAAATAAATTTTTCTGCTTGTTTTCTCTGATTCGGAATATTTTCATTCATAAAATATTTCAGTTAAAATAACTATTTTTTCCCAGAGAACACTCGCCTTTCGTACAGAATGTGATTCACAGACGTAGAGAATGTGAAAAAAAAAAAAAAAAAAAGAAGAAGAAAAAACAAAAACAAAAAGAAAGCGCTATGCTTTGACCTTTCTATTTAATCAGCGGCGCTGTTAATATTCATGACAGGTTATACGTGTTTTGGGTAAACAAATAGCAACAATATAAACAAAGGAGTGAATTAGAGAATGGGGGCGAAATCTTAACAGAACCTCCCCCATGCTAGACTATAGAAAGCAGGCAAGTCGGACTGTTTGTTTGTTTTGGAGTTCTCCTTACATAAACCTGGCCGTTTGTTGGAAATAATGTAAACGATAATTCATCGGACCATACATTGTTCCAAACATCAACGGTCCAGGTTTTATGACCGTGACACAATTTCTTTCGCTTCTTTCCGTTGGCTTCCGTTATGAAGGGTTTCTGAATTGCAGCCCTTCCAGAAACCTAGCTTTGAGTAACAGTATAACTTAAGTAAGTGTTAAATTCTGCAGTCACTTTTACCGCGGATTTTTTATTTTGTCAGGCCACATTTTTTTTAAATAATCGTTTGTATGATTCAGATAACGTCTGATTTCGCCCATTATTCATCTTCGTCGATGATGTTTTACCATATTTTGTGTATGCTGCCATTACCGTGCACTCTATTGCTTATGAAACGTTACAGTTCTGCTGTTTAATGTTTATATACGTACAAGGGTTAGAAGATGACAAACGTGGTCTCGAAAGCTGACTTTGGGTAATATTAAAGAATTTCTGTTGTTATATTATTTCTTATCTCATATTAATCAAGAAACATTTGAGTTTGAATGTTTTGCTGTTAATATATTTTATACAAGGAGAAAAAAGCCTTTCTGGTTCTAATTAATCAAATTGTAATATCGTCCCCAAAAGAACATGAATGTACAATTTTGTCTAAAAATGAAATGTGAAATATCAAATCGCACGTCGTTTTTAACTCTATAAACAGTTTTGGTCAAACACCGCATTTCATACTAGGTTATCAAAACCAAAGACGTTACACAAAAGTTAAAATTTGCCCATTTCATAATATTACGTTCCTAAAACTTTTACTTAAGCAGGATGGAAGTAGAGAATATTCGCTATTGCGCATTTCAATTTAAAACAAATTGCATATATCTTTGAAATAACTTAATGTTATATCAGTATTGCAAAAGAAATTGTAATGTAGTCTGTAGAATCTTAGAAAATGAAAATTCGAAAGCAAAAATGACGTTAGGTATTTCTTTGGCGCTTGGTATTCTTCAAAGTATTCTTAATCCGATCATTAACTTCCTTTTTATCCATGCTTAATGGATACCAAAATCATCCTCTCATGTGAGAAAAAACAATGAAGCATTTAAAATATTCTTTACAGGGGCGAATGTATCTTCATAATCAGCAATTGAATTCCGAAGGTATGAATTTGACCGTTTGGATTCGACGTGTGGATAAATTGTTAATGCCCCAAATGAAATATTTTGGAAGCAATATTAGTATCAAGAATCTGATTATTAATCTGAGAATTTTCCTCCCCCGTTTCTCAGCTACTATTTACACAGAATACATTTACAGGTGTCTCAGCAGCATGTAACGAATAAATATCAATTAGCTTGTCCAAGAAAATAATTCGCAGACGTCAGGTATTGGCACTAGCCACCAGAATTCAGGGTAAGTTAATAATCTTTATCATGTCTTTTAAGAATCTGCACTGTCGTTCTAATCTGTAGGTTGACTGTACAGCTTTGTGCACTTACCAGCCTTAAGATAATACTGTTCAATTTGTTTATAGCAAGTTTCGGCTACATCATTTAATGTTTGCTTGAGTTAGGACGTAAACATAGCTGCAGCACTATCAGTTTGCACCAAAAAAGAACAGCATTTCTTAGTCCGTTTTTGGGATCGAAATATGTATTAAAATCCGATATATTTAGATCACTTTCAGAACAATGTGGTTGCAATGGTTTTTCCTTGGGGAAGAATTTACCAATGGATTGGACCATTCAAAAGCAGTCAAACAAGCGTGCAGAATGAGAAAATAGCAATATGTCTAAACTCACCCTCTTCTGATCACAATACTGAGCAAGTCCTTGCCCTCATTCTGAATAAACAATGAGTGATTGTTGATGATGTGGCAAATCATATGCACATTATTCAGGTTTTGCATGTAAGAACACCGAGAAGGTTTTTCGAAAGACATTCTTTTGTTGCAAGACAACTCGCATCCACATACCACTGTCCAAGCCCTTAGAAATCTGGCGTAGCTAGCCGAAATGCCTAAAAACGCTTCTTGAAGTCACGGGGGTTAAGTAACAGAAGATACCACTTTTTCCTGGACGGGTGACCGTCTCGGAACTCCGGAGAGCAAACAGTGCGAGCTTGTGGTCGTAGCGGATAAGAGGCACTGATTGATTTCGAATGACCATGACTGACTAGGTTAAAGGCGAATTACTCAAGTTTCGTTCGATGCCAGTGAAGGACTCGGAAACGTTACAAAAAACGTAACAACTTAAAAAAATCTATATTTATGTGTCAGGATATCTTGGATACAGGTTTGATCTTGTCACTTCCAATCACTTGGAGCCGAATTTCGATGACCTAAAATATGACCGAAAAGTACCAATGTAATGTTCTTAAAATGTCCTAAAATCAAAGAAAAATTACGTATAAAATTAGATCAAAACCAGTTCAGAAGATCAAGCTGTTTGACGTATTACTGATGTAATCCAGGCTTCTTCCTCCCGTTGAAGTTAACCCAGCAGCAAACTTTTGATTTGGAATGTTCTTTACCAGGAAATCTCTGCCTTAACTTGTCCCGACTTTTCAGTTTTATGTCAAGAATTTCTCATGTTTACAACCTGGGAAGCCTCACCATTTCCCCTGCCGGATCGTGGTATCCGAATCCCATGATCAGTAACAGCGACATCTAAAAATTATACAAAGATGGAGAGGATAGAATGTCAGGACGGCAACGACAATGCACTTTTTCCCCCATTAGGAAGATGATGGTGAGTTATCCCGAAGTCGCAATAGGAACCTTAGGTTACTACTCACAATTACAATTTATAAGTACAGATACTTATTAACATACCCTCGTATATTAGCCGATATAATGTAGTACTCGCATTGAGGTATTGCCTGTGTTCAACCAAAATCCGTACGGCGTAGATTAGTCTCGTATCATTCGTGCAGCACATAAAAATGTGTAAGTTAGGAACACTTGCACAGAAGATATTTTAAACTTTTCGAAATGAGAGGAGGTTTTTAGAATGTCCGTCATCACCTGTTTGAGCGTTTCCAGCAAAATAGTGGCGTTGAAAGGAATGGTTCATAGAAACGTTTATAGAAAACGTGTTGGTGAAGGATTGCGATAAGTATAAATAAATAAGAGAGGTAAACACCAATAACAAAACACAAATGCTGTGGATTCTAGCTGTGTCGTTCGATCATTTGAACGTTCCCGAAATGGCACTCCACACTCTATAAATAATTGATGTGTATATTTAAGAATTTTGAGAATATATTCAAATATCACATGCAACTGATAAGTGAACATAAGGAGCTACGCTGGAGAGCTACTTCACAAAGTTATCGGCCTATTTGGAACGCATTTGAAATTACTTTTCAAGGTGGTTTTAGAACTAACAACATAGTGGAGATTTTTCATTCCAAATTTAAAAGAATTGTGTCGCATCATTACGTGAAGATTTTAAAATTTGTACATAGCATTCGAAATTAACAGGAAAAGAATCAAACAACTTTAAATATGACACGTTAAGGCCAAATATCTCATTAAAAAGAAATATGTTACAAATCAATGGCGCGTTGAATAAAAACCAGGATTAAAACGACCACAACAATGCGAAACAATATTTACATATGCCCTATCATACCTTACGAAAATGCATTCTGACGCTGTAGTAAAACAAAATAGACATAGTATTCTATTCGATATTTAAGTATCTGGACATTTTTCTAATTTACATATAAATAACTTTGACGGAACAGTACTAGTTCTCTAATGAAGAGAACATTTCAATGAGTGGGCATTTTGCTGTGGAATTGAATGATATATTAAAAACTAGTTGCAGTAAGCACTAACTGTTCAAGAATCAAAATTACAATCAATATATACATGCGATGATAAACGCATATATATCAACATGAACTCCATAAATAACATTGCGGTTAATAAATAACTGGTCGCGTTGTCAGCTTTACTAGTAATTACGGTTTACGATATGCGGATAAACACACCCTTCTTATACTTATCCCTCTCATCTTCATGAGAAACTGTATATTTTTAAGTTGACTGATGTAATGGTAAAGAAAAACAACTTCCATTTCTGAGGCTACTGAAAAATTAAAATGAACCACCGAAGAATGTGTAGTATTCGGTCTTTTGCATGAAACAAATAGAACTCACATTTATATATTTAATATCACATTTCATTATAGTCATTTGTAACATCCATTATCGTATCAAAAGTTTCAATTGGTCTTGGTTAAAAAATGTAAGTTCTCGTTAGTCTAGAAAACTCACTGCACCCTTCTTACGTTTTACACATAGGTAATCAGAAAGTCACTTAACGTTACACTACTAGTTTTTACACGGCTGTGGTTTCTGGGACACCTGTATTAATCATGGTGAGAATCTTGATTTGATCGTGCATCAAGAAATGAACAACGATGAGAGAATCTTCGATTTCTTCACGCGAGAATCCCGAAGTACTTCACAAAAGGTGGGGAGAACAAAACAAATACGAACAGTTCAAAGAAAATTGTTCAAAAAGGAAGCCAAGGCTAGTGAGCACAGTGAAATAATAATTGCTACTGGCTTAAAGGATTCCATTTTAACTTTGTAGATACTTGTAATACGTTTTTAGTTGTAATAAGTTGTGCCCTTTATAAAAATAATTCACACTTAGACTAATTTTGGGGTACAAAAATGTATTTTAGAACTTTCAATCGTGCTATAGAAAGAGCAAAACGAGATAAAAAAGTGGCAGTGGCAACAAGCTCGAATATACTACATAGAGTGGCGGAAGCGCCTCAATCTTTGAAGCAAATTGGAACCATGTTTTTTGCAGTCAAAGCAGCGTCCTCTGGAGAGAACAGTATTCCACACTACGATATATGCAACTCGAAAATCGCAGTACAGCGTTACGTTTGGCGCTGGTTACGGGCAGTTACACCTCTACTCGTATGTTTAAACTTCAAAAAACATGGTGGCCACTAGTTCGGCGAGCCTCCACTAAGAGCGCTGAAACTATAGGGACAGACATTCTAATATATTTTTCTATCTCGTTGGGCAGCAGGAACGAATATAGGAATCTATAAAAATTATGCGGTATTTCAATTGTTATACTTTTAACCACAAAAATGGAGATTGTGAAAACGTAATAAGATTCAGAGATGTGGTAAGGATCGTATTACAAAAAATAATGGAGGTAAAAAACTGAAATGTGTAGATCGCCGTAAAGAGCTGAAATTACAATTGGGTACATAGCACATTCTGACGTAATTTGAGTTCCTTGAGCAAGTACACACGCACACACAGCGTGAAAGCCAGCTGACGTGAACCACGCCGAGATTTCGTAAAAATGTGAAAATACACCAAGACGTGTGATATGTAATATCATTCTTAAAATAATCAGTGCTGACACAGATTCTAAGGCCTGCATGTGCCGACATCAGTGTTTCATTTTCAGGTGTCAGATCGCTGGATGCTTTTGGGATATACCAACGAACGGTTTCTAATTGCTCTCCCTCCAAATTCTAACCTCTATGACTATTTTGATGCCTTAACAAATGTGATTAGGACATAAGATTTTGCCGAAGATATTTGCAGCTGAGACGAAAGGGAGTTAATGACCTCCAAGAAAACGATCTGGGTGGTTGTGTAAGTGATGAATCGTGCAGAAATGCATGGAGCTGGATTTCGAGATGAGAACTTGAACCAAATACCATAGAGACAATACATGATGAGATGTAACGGGAGACCCTAGTGGCCCGACCTTTCATAACTACTGTGATATCAAGTACACGTGGATAAGTTTGAAAGATTTTTAGATTACTTACGATTATTTTTAAGATTTTTCAGGCTCAGGTTTGCTCACTACGTTCGCTAGTGAGCAGCTTTCTCCCATTAATAGTATGAGAAAGTGACCTGAGTTGTCTACATAATATTTTCTTGACCACCTTGACCATTCGTTCCACTCTCACCAACTTTTAAGGAAAATTCATACAATTATCTTTGAATAACGTTTAAAGTACTGGAAGAATATCAACGAAGAGAAATGCTTTCATGGGCTATCGTGTAACTGGTGCTATACCGTTTACAAGAATGGCAAACGTCCAGTTTCTTTAGGATTTTGATTTTTCTTCCAACATTTCACTGATATTCAACATACTTTTATCTTCCAAACATCGAGGAAACATGTTTTTAATCGCTTGGAAAGTACGAGTTTCCGAACTTTGCAAGCTGGCGTATATGGACGTTACGATGTAGAAACAGACTTCCAAAGAATGAAGACAGCAGGTGCTTAATCCAACTATAATTATTATAAAAGATCTTTGAAGTTGAGTAGTTTTACATATGAGCTCATTTTTCTTGTATTAAAATAGTTCATTGCCCATTTATTGTGCTAACGCACACCAACTTGTTTGACTCAATAAATTAATTGTAGGACAGTGAAAAATCAGAAGTATTAGCTACAAAAATTATGGACCATCTTGGAGATAAAATCTTTCATAGTACCATAAAATCAAATCTGCACTTAATTTGACAATTCAAATAAGTTTTCTACTTCTCTGAAGCATAAATTACTGGTTTTATAATCTTGCCGGCAAGAGAAAAAAGAATCGTTGGAGTATACGAGATCCATGATACTGTAACATGTTTCCTTGTTACAGTATCATGGATCCGGTATACTCCAACGATTTTTTTTCGTGCACTACGCTCGTTTCATATGATTTATTTTCGTCAAAGGACAGTAAAAACTGTATGTGACGTACAGGGAAGATGATGGAATTCGTGTTACCCACGAATACAACAGGTTACGAAGCAATGAGTATTAAGTGTTACGAGTGGATGACGTACAATTGTTTCAATGGTTGAAAAGTTAATGTATGCATCCCATTCCTAAAACTTAAAATGTATAAACGTTCATAAATAGCAAACACATTATATATTGAAAGAGTTTTAATCCACAACAGAAGAACTACAACCTGCGTACGTTTTCTCAAGCTCCAAAGCTTCATTCCCATCCTTTATTCATAAATCAGTAAAAGAGAGAGAAACGTAGCCAGAATCTCAAGAGCACGTGTTAAAATCATACTGCTTTTGAGAACATATAAATTAATTTCGTTATTTTTATAAAAAAAGGTATGTAAAATACGCCTAAGCATAGTGACGTAAGTAAGTAAATACAATGTGGATCCAACCGAGAAGTATCCTTTTCAAACAAAACAATTGCCATCTTATTAAAGAACTAAGAACAAAAAAACGTTTCTTGTGAGCCTCTATCCGAGCTGAATCACACCATCATTGAAGAAATAAAATAAATTATTCAAAGACATTCACCATGTGGAATACAAATAGCACTGTGAGGTCAACCATAACCATTTGACGGAGATAGACGGTCATTTGTAGTGCGGTAGTGAACGCCGTTTACAAATGTCTAGATGGACATTTTGTAAACGAAGAGACTAATTTGTAGTTAAGTGGAAAGGATGAAACTGATCTAATGATCAATTTTGATTTTTTGCTAAATAAATAGTTCAAACCTTGCTCTTTCCAAATATATCCACATTTTTCTTCACAAATTCACAGACGTTTCTTTAATTCTCATTTAAATATCCTAGTGCGCATAAGCCACGCGACCTTTTTATGACACCATGGAAATATGGCTATTTTTTCGTAATCTTAAACGCATTAATCTTTTCAACTGAAAATGATCCTGAATACGGAACAAGAATGCTCTAGTAGAACTGTGCAGACTATTTTCAAATGGCGTCTGCCGTAAAAGTACTGACGGTGGAGGGAGATGTTAAAAATTAAGCCACAATAAATGTTTTATTCTATTTATAAGCCGTAATGAATGTTTTGTTTAAATTATTTATTGACAAAGATCCATATTTTGTAATCTGACTGCGCAAGCCAAAACATACTGCTACCATACTTTCTCGTGCTTAAGAGGGAACTTCTTTAGAAAATAAAGCTACGAAATGCGCGAAAAAAAACCTTTTCTTATTGTAGAGACCCGTTTGAATTTTCATTTTGTAATTAATGTACCTCTTCTCAGAAACTATTATTCGCAATTTATTAAAATTTATAGGATACATTCTTTTCAGTACGGGCAATAAATTGTTTTTTATGTATTCCTCAATAGGATTGAAGGCTTTCACGGCCGGAGCCAATATGCCCACCGCAGTCGTAGGCGAAACGTTTGGCAGTTCAAAGCCAATTGGATATCGGCACATCTGCCCGGAAGGCATGACTAATATTCTTCAACAGGGAAACATAGAGTAAAAGTTATAATTCAAAAAAAATCTCCCTTTCTTTTTTAATCAAATAAAAAATGTCAAATTAATAAGAAAGATTGCACCTTTAAGTGTGCGACATATCACCATTTTCTAAAATAGGTACATCATTCATAGTTGCAAATTTAACATTAGCAGTGTACATAGTACCCTCTGCTCTTAACGTGCATGAAAAAATATCGTAATTATCTTTAAAGTATTTTGTAACGAGAACAAATATCAACCGAGTTAAAACTGTAGCATGGCCTTAAAGAAAGCGAATACCCGATGAGAAAATTGCTCTGTGTTTTAGAGAGTTGAGGAGATGAATCGACGCATTAAATGAATGTTGTGAATGAATGCGTTTGATATGAATAAGTACTATAATTCTTATGTGGAATAGTGCGCGCAGGTCGCTTGATAAGTCCGATAAATTTCTATGAAAGAGCGCGAATTGTTGTTAAACAGCGGCATTATTAGAAAACATCGTTCTTGTTAGGCAATTGTTTCAATTTTCAAACAAATGTGACGTGTTTGTATTTGTAATGTAACATTCATAATGAATGTTTTGTTTAAATTATTTATTAATCCATAAATTCTAATCTGACTACATAAGCCAAAACGTACCGCTACCATCTCGCGCTTAAGGGAGAACTTCTTAAGAAAATAATGTTATGTAACGCGCGAAAAAAACTGAGTTTTCTTATTATAGAGCCCTGGTAACGAAAATGTGAATAAAACCAGTTACTAAATTTAGAAAAAAACTTCGAATGCGTGATGTAGCCATAATCCATGAGTCGTGGGTCCTTGACACCGAAAAGTCGATTGACAGCAAAACGTCTGTTTCTGAACAACCCTAAGCTCGTGGACAGTTATCTCAGCTAAATCGTTTAGCCTACTTTCTCCAAAATTGATATTCCCCGATCAA
The DNA here is from genome assembly GCA_017312745.1 of Gryllus bimaculatus. NCBI lineage: Eukaryota > Metazoa > Arthropoda > Insecta > Orthoptera > Gryllidae > Gryllus > Gryllus bimaculatus. The sequence continues at coordinate 2,847,511 of BOPP01000144.1, forward strand.
TCTGAATGATGAATTGAATATTGATATTATAATTTTGGAGGGTACTTTAGAGGAAACTACTGGTACATTTTCAAAATTAAAAAAATTGAGTTCATCGTTTTAATTAAATTTTGCTGTTGAATAGTGTAAAGGACTTTTAAAAGAATGGTGTCTTATAGAAAGTTGAGGACTCATATTGGTTAAAAACTCAGATTTTCGAAAACTGCAAAAATTTTTTTTTCGGGGTCTTCCTACAAATAAAATATCAAAGAAAGAGATTATTTTCCTTTATAAAATATGTTCTTTAAAGATAAGTTTTGAAGTAAAATCATGTACAGTTTTGAAAATTTAAATTGTTTCGCGTAATTTTGTGTGAAATATTGGCTATTTTAAATTTTAAGTATTTTTTCTTAAAAAGGGTTTCATAATTTTTGATAAAATTTTGTTATTGTACACTCTGAAGGACTTCAAGAAAATGGTGCAGGTCTCATTTTGATAGAAAATCCGGTTCCTCGAGCTCTTTGTTATACGTGTTACTAAATGCGACCATATTTTCTTTAAAAGGTTTTTCGTAATATATTTTAAAATGATCTATACTTGTAGGTAGTAGTGGTGAATTTTTCTTCTCATTTCGTCTGAGGCTCTTTATTATTTTCCATGCGTTCTTTGATCTGGCATTGCTTATACTCTGTTCTACATCTTCACATACTCTTTCTCATGCTTCATTTTTTGCTTTTCTCACTTCCTGTGAACTTCTCTACTAATTTGAACCGTTTTCTGTTTTAAATATCTTGGGCGTTTAACCATATATTATAAGAAATGTTCTTGTCTCTCACTTTCCCTGCAAAAGAATTATTCCACAATGCGTCCCCTATTCCTTTCACAACAGGGTTTTCTCCGAGGCTCTCATAAGCTGCTTGATATACAGAATCTGTAATTCCATCGTAAGAGTGTTTAAGTAGTTGTTTGGTTCACTTCCATGTTTCTTACATCACCGGAGCCCTAGGATGAACATACTAGATGGATCTTCAAGCAAACACATTTTGTATGCTTTTTTTCTATGGTACTGGATGCGACATGAATTTCCGAATGCCCTGTCTTGTGTACATAAGGAATATACAATCTTCAAACAAATAATGCTCTGAGTTGCACACGGCTCTTCTGCAGACTCGAACATCTTCCATTTTTATTTCGTAGCGTTTGCCGATAACGTAATCTATTATGGATTTACTAGCTCCTCTAGACCAAGTGAATTTATTATATTTTTATGTTTAAAAAAACATTCCATACTTTCCATTCCAAACCACATTTCTACTTATTAAGAACATATATATAATTCTCATACATACTAAACGTTTGAATGATGGCTGCAAATTGACGAACGTTAGTTATTTGTATTAATTTAATAATTAATATAACGTTAGTTATTGCTATCACTATCAATAAAGGAGCGTAAGGTTATTAGTTCTTGTGACTTGAAAAGACAGAGTTTATTTCGTCGATAATTCATTAAGAAGCTGAATCAACATCAGTTGACAAAAGCACAGTAAATCTACGAAATAAAGGATTAGACACTGGAGGAAAAAACGAAAGCTGACATTTTAAATACGTTCATTATTTACAGAAAATCTCATTTGGAGTACCCACATTATTCCAAAAGCAACGGTCTTCTTAGAGCTGGATAACGCTTCTCTACCTACTTCAAGTTAAACAATTTTTTAGACGAAAAACAAAGCTGACAAAACACCAAGAGGTTTAGTCATAAATGGTTCACTCAAAATTCAATAGGTTATACTATAACAGTACGACTTTGGTACCAAACTTCAATATGTAAGAGAGTAACAATTGTTTGCAAATTTAACAGTTCTCGATGCGACACTGACCTGTTTGGAAGTCTCCTACTGGAGCAGCTACTTCAACGTGTCGTGCTAGAAAACTCAATATTCCTAGTAGAGTGAGAATGCAGTTAATCAGCATGTAAGCGTATTTTGTTCGGTGTTTTGTCATGTTTTTGAGTATACGTGTATAAACTACAATACTCAGTTTCCAAAATAGAAGAAACTAATATGGCTCCTACACCACGAGATCAACTATTTAGCAGTTTTTCAAGTCTGCCACCAACCAGAAAGCGTTAACAATGTCTCCTGCCTGGCTTGGTCTCTTTTTCTAATGTAGTTCTTAAAGATGATTTCAAATCTGAAAACCGTTTTACTCTGTAACGTCAGGTTTTTACGATACAGGCAATAATTAATTTTCGTGTAACACAGTTATCAATTTTTCATCCTCGTGTCGTTTGTATTTCTTCAAGCAACGCCACACAATTTTTTCGTCGTTTGTGAAAATACTTATATTTAAGATAACACGTTAAATCATTTGCGATTACCCTTTCACTAATCTTTCATTTGTTTCTTATTTATTTTGAGCATTCTGCCACTCGCGCGCCTATTCGTTGTAGAAGTACTCGCATGCAGGACGTCCAACGCACGTATTTAGTTTCCTTCGTCGTCTAATAGTTACTGTTGTTGAGGCTGCGAAATGCTCGTAAGATACGTTTGGAGAGCAATTAGCAGAAGCTGCAAAAACATCGGCTTTCTGTCGATTATTTTTTATTAGAGAAAAGTGTTTTGGAAAAGAAACGACACACAATTGACAAAGATTGTTACTTTGGAGAAATAATCAACGAGTATTGAAGAGATTGTCCCTGTTACCTCTGGCCAGACAAAATCAAACGTTTCTTTACTAATTTCGTTGTCTTCACTTCACGTTAGGACTGCATCCAGTGCCTCTGATGCCAATGCGAGCTGGTGACACGTCGTGGCGTCTGAAGTGGAAATCGCTTCCCCGAATTTTGAAAACGCTATATTTTACGCGGGGCTGTCCAGTAGCTGATGCAATTTTTCGGTGGCGCTCCGAATAGGAAACAGTTAAAATCTACGTCAAGGAACTTTGTACGAAAGAAGTATTTGGTAAAAATTCGTGCAGCTTTTTTTAGCAGAATTAGCCCATATCCAGAGCGCCAACTTTGAAATGTATGATCCTTTTCTCTGAAACGCATTTAAAGAACACCAAAAGTGCCTTATTTGAAACGAAGCGCCAAATTTGAAAGAATTTGGCGGCCAATGTGCCAACAACGGTTTTGCGCAATAAAGAGAAACGCATAAACACTAGTCAAGACTACATTTGAAATTATAAAACTCTCAGGTTATGCAAAAAATAATATTTTGAAAAAGTATGCAATAATGCACCATTTCATGCACGTGTGGTTGATGTAGGATTCGGTCAGACACAGGGATTTCACTTCGTGGAATTGCTACACGAGCGTAAGCAGAGTTAGGTTTATCGACGTTCTTCTCAGATACCATTAAAGAAATAGCATTGTTTGCGGGTGTGGAAAGCTAGCATTCCATTCTTAACTAGAAAAAAACTTCCGTTTGACTCTATCCAACGATACGAGTGACGGAGGGTTAACTCGTGCATCTGTAAAGTATTCGGACGTACCTTCAGCTTTTAAAACAATTCCACATTATAACATCGCTAATCCCATACCAATGTCTTTTATAGAATGTACAGTTGATGAAGAAAAATCTTTTTCAACTTCCAGCTAAGTATCATACCCTGACAACTTATCTGGAAAAAGGTATTTATTTAATTGACAATGCTGATCTTTGTGGCCATGTACGAGACCTGGATTTAAGGATATGCCACGCTAAACTGCTCAAAGAATTTATTTTGCTTGCACAGGGTACAAAAACTTTACACTTTCACCACAAGCGCAAAGAACTTGTAAAATCCTTTGCACTAAGTGACAGTCTTTACTATCGTGCGAATGTTCGAAGTGTCTTGTCATGTCTCAGGGAGGAAGCGGTGATGATTTAAAAATCAGAAAATAAAAATGTCATTCCTGTGCTCGTTGACCGTGATAATGTAATGAAGCCAACGATTTACACCAAGCTGGAACCCATGAAAAATTCCGTTAAGGCACTAGATAACGACACTGATGATGTACGGTACCTGCGCAAGAAGCTTCCTGATTTGAGTTATGTGAAAGTGAAAGGTGTGTTCGTAGGTCTACAAACAGGGAAGTTAATTGCTGACAGCCACTTCCGAGACCTACTGAATGATTAGGAAAATGCATGGATGACATTTGAATCAGTTGTAGCAAATTTTCTTGTAAATTATAAATCTGTTAATTACGTATATGTTCTGAAAAAGTGCACCAGTGCCTACACACAGGTAGGTGTTAGCATGTCCCTCCAAATTCATCTCCTCGGCTCACTTCTTGATTTATTTCTCGAAAACCTAGGTTCAATAAGTGAGGAACGTTTTCATCAGGACATCTGGGTGATGGAGTCACGGTATAAGCGTCGACGGAGTGATGTAAACGTTGGCTTACTACTGCTGGACACGTCAGTGTGACATGCGAAATATTCAGCACAAACAAATCTGTAGCCACGAAATTCAAGCCAAGAATACCTTAAATTGAGCATTTACTTAGTTAAGCATAGTTATAATTCAATAATGATCAAACCAACTTTAATTATCTTCATCTCCGTCTAGAATAGCAGAATAAATAGTAAAATATCGGCCAAATTCACGAAAAAAGAGCAAAACTAAATATTTCTGTCAAACGCAACCCGCAACACATTGAACAATTTTTGTCACAATATCGTTAAATAACTCATAAACGAAGCGTTTTAGGGAATTAAAAGCTAACATTTTTAGGCGAAAGGCTTGAAAGAAACGTTTTTCACGCCGTAATCTACAGAAAGAGGTATTCTTGAACATTCTATTACATTTTTGCTGGTGCGGCGTCTCTCGACCCCACCTGCTGCTCTCCTCTATTACCCCACCTGCTCAGAGACTTCAGAATCTTCAACTAAATGTGCATGAGAGAGACAGAGCGAGGTGACATGAAGAGCAGAACGTCTGCCAGGTCCTGATAGTAGTTCATATTCATGAACAAGATGAAATAAAGAAACAGAAGGTTTAAAATTTGATGAAAAGAAAAAAGATCTTATCAATTACTTAATAGAAAAGTGCATTAAAATGTTTAACATTTATCTTTATTTATGAAAATATGTTTAGAACAATATCAAAGTTGAAGTAAAAGTAACATTCTATAGTAAAAAATTAAAATAGTATGATGATATAAGAGTTATAGATGAAACGAAACAAATTAAAATATTGAGAATCAAACACATATATCGAGAAGAGCAGAAAGTAAAAATAGCTAAATGAATCGAACACATGTAAGTGAAGTGATATTTCCAAATAATTTGTAAAGACGTTATGCTTTCAGATCCAAAGAATGAACATTTGAAAATAACAATTGAACATTTGAACAAGAAATTGGAAGAATGAATAAACTAAGAACACGTCTTGATATATTTAAAAGAAGAGTAATTGATGGTTTTAAAATATAATTCCGAGACTTCATGCATTGTTTCTTTTCACTTTTATTAGTAGTTATATAATACTTAGTAGTTTATCTTTTACTAAATGTATTAAATATTTCAAAATGTCAGTGGACCATTTTGTACTCACGTAGTAACTTCTGAACCTAATTATTGTTTCAAAATATTAAAACTCAAATATAGGCAAGCGTGATTCATTACATTTAGTCGACACTTTAGACGACGACTTTAAAGACCCTCAAATATTAAGAGTTCAAAAATAAAATGGATCTTTACATAGTAAGGGAGAATGCAATTTAAAACATGCTACATGAGTAACTAAGTAGTCAGTGATACAGATATATGAAGAAGTGATGTCAGTGATCAATACTATATGAGTCACTCTTCAAAAAATAGGTATTGAAAAAAAGGTAGTCCAAATTGTTTCCTGTCTTGAAAAATATTAAGCTTAGAAAGTGAAGAGTTAAGTGCTCACAATTGCGTACATCTCACCAGTAAATACCCTGTACAGAGAGATAATTCGAAGGTCATAGTTCAATGAAAACTGTATGCCACTCCATGATTGGAAGATGAGCCAAAGAATTCAAATACATTCTTGGGGTAAACTGACCTCATATCGTGAAACTGGCCTGGTACAGGTTTAGTACGAAAGTTTTGATAATCACAAAAACTAAGAAAATTGAAATAATTTTGATAAGTATATTTTATCAATATACTCGCCATGATATTCTATACATTTTTCTATTCTCGTAAACCAATTTTCAAAACAGTTTTTCGAATCATTTTCATCGGGTGCTGAAAGTTAACTTTTCTAGGTATCAACAGCTTCTTCAGAACCTCCTTCTTCGCATGTGAATGTTGACTGTAGGGAACAGAACACGTAGGACGTAGAACCTAGTCAAAACTACATAGTGGGTGAGCCAACAGTTCAACCTTTGTTGATTTCAGGAAATGAATTGTCAGGTTGGCGCTGAATTGTCAGTGCGCAGACGCATGGTCATGATGCAGAACCATTCCCGGCAGACTTGTCTTTGTCGACGTCCTTAAAGTTTGGAGAAAAAAGGTTTGATAGATATAATGCTGTGTACCACAGAGCAGTAACAGCTCTTTGTTCTTCCAGTGCAACAGTCGTGACATAACCACTTTTGGCGACGAATGTTGGAACCATTTTCTCTCCGATGCTTCGAGGCTGCTAAGCTTTTGCTGGTGAATGTTCGTCGGGAAAATCCATACAGTAGATCGGCTCATATTTCCACTGATTGCACTGATAAATGCACGTTTCGCCACGAAAAACTACTTCAGAAACGTGCCTAGAGTTGCCTCTTTCAAATTTTTTCAACATTCATTCCCATCCTTCCACATGGATGTGTGAGTCTGTCAAATTGTGAAGCGCCCATCGACATGCAACTTTCCTGACTCGAAGATATTCGTCCAGGAGCCGGCATTTCAATCTTTAGGAACCCTTCACTGTCCTTAAATGTCACACGATTGTTTTCGCGCACCAATTTTTCCACAGCGACGATCTTTTCTTCATTCACTGCAGTCGCCGAACGCCCGTCTCTCTTCTCGGCTTTCAACGAAATTCTGCCTCCTTCGAATTCTTGAAACCATTGAAAATTGTCGCACGGATTGATGCATGGTTCCCGAAGGCTCGCTGCAAACTGTTGTATACCCAGGAACTCTTGAGGAAAGACAACAGTTCATATAAACAATGTTAGTTCATTATCCAGAGCCAAAGAAGTACAAAAGCCAGATTTTAGTTTTCCAGAAGCACTAGTCCACAAAACCACCAGGAGAAATCAACGTTACGGACATAGCGTTTCGTATAATACTTTGGCACACTACTAGAACTCATTCGCTTCACTCTGACCCTGACTGTCGTCCGGCCCCGCGGGCCGTCCGCTTTATAGTCCCCGAGCCTGCGGAGCGAGTCTCTTTTCCCGCCTAAACCTGTCCGAAATTTCCAGAAAGGGAAAGATTCCCGCGCTAGCTCTGGTTCACGGGCGGCCCGGCCACCGCTTCTGCCCTGCCAACTGGCGGCGCCTCCCAGTACCTTCCATTACTGAGAACATCGCCCTGCCGGCCGGTGCCAGTGTGCCACTAGCCTCTCCCGTTGTCACTCCGGCGCGCCGCAGGGCTGCTGCCACGGCCCCATTTGTTATGTCATGGCTATGCACAAACGACCACGGTATAGCACAAACGATCAAGGCTTTCAGATTTGTCTAAATCACTTTTAAAGAATCATTGCAATAAAGTGCTCTCTTGTCGGCTCCATTCTGTCAACTGAATGCCGTGACAACAGAAAGAAAGGCAGACCTCTTAGCAACAATGATAAGCAGATCAAGTTCCAACTTGCACGCATTACTCAAAAAGGACACTGCGATCGGTTTACATTATTGGAAAGGTAATAATGAACCACAACACAGTATATCTGAAAAATTATTTGGCTACCTTCATAAAATAGCCTATTTCAAGATGAAGAATCTGAGTTCAATATTGGGACGAAGAAGTTTTAAAAGGGTGATGGCTTGCTTGGAGATTTCACTTAATTAGGAAAACAAATATCAAGATTTCGCAATTGATTTTGGGACCGAATGGAGGAGGCAGGAGTCTCCATGAGTCCACCTCCTGGTGGCAGGAGTAGCAAGTTTTGTACGACATGTAAGCTCTATTAACGAGGATGCGATGGATAGTTGTTCATACTTAAAACATTAACTTCATAAAACCATAACACAATTTCCAGCCTTCGATTTAGGGATGGCTCCCAGGCGTCAGCTGGAAGGAAGCAAATTATGCTAGTACGATAAATACAAATGGAAATACGGATACCGGAGTGGCAAGTACTGTTACATGGTCTTAATATGGACGAAGCCGCTGATCCCTGTACAAGACTGCTATAATCCAGAAATAAGCGGATTAGTGCTCTATATAACTACAATTGACAAATCTGGTCGATTCCCCTTGGGATACCACTCAGCAAACGTAGAAGGTTTAAGCGGGAGTCATATCTGATTTGCAGACTACGGATGTGGGTTCCCAACGAAGGATTAATCAAACGACATCCCGTCGAACCAAGCATATTCTGCGAATAGGAACTCAAGGTCTCCGAAGTAGAGATATAAATTGCTATTCATGTGTTGTATCTTACAGATTCACATCTCAGTTGATTTCGTTGAAATTCACGCCAACAGATGTTTTATTCGTGTAGTTTATTAAGTATCCGTTGAAAATGTCGTTTGGTGATCGTAAATGAACGAAAGATTGCAGAATTATCCACAGACAACGATGCCTTTATAGATTCTTGCACGGCTTCTGACAATGGCAAAAAGTGACACTCAGCATTGGCCGTTGACGGAAGTCCCCCTAACACAAACACTGAAGGATCTATTTAAGACAAAATTTTGCACGAATAGGTGGAGCTCTTCCTCACATCCCCAAGGGTGTCGTACCTCAAAGTGGCATGGAACGTTTTTTCTAGGTAAAATAGTACGGCTACAAGGTGTTGCCTCAAGACAAACCAGAAAGAGATTCCTATTACCAACACAACACGATGGTCCAGAGTTGTCCTATGTATTCCGACTCGCATTAAATGAAGTGAACAGATTTCTGCACTACAAGATATGGAACAAACCCGGATTTGCTATACATCATTGCTACGATTCAGCACTTCACATAAATAGCTGGTAAGATACAATGGTGAGGCAAAATATGACTACCTGTCATATACATTATGTTCATTTATTAATAAGGTGTTGGGCATCAATTAATTTTAGAACGGCTACAATTCGTCGAGAAATATATTTATAGTGTGTCTGAAGGGTTTCCAAAGGAATGGTCTCCCTTTCTTGTGCCAAAATATACATCAGCTACAAAGATGTTGGAGCTGGAAATCTTCACTTTCGTCTTAAAAACTGCCCATAACGGATCCATTACGTTGCGTTCTGGAGGTCGTAGTGGCAAGTTAAGATTTTGCATGATATTCCGCTCTGCAGATTCGCTTGAATCTTTCTGTTGTACGTGTGGGCGCATTATTATCTTGTAATACAGCAGTTCGGCAATAATATGCTAGTCTTTGTAAGCCGAAGTTAACTGGATTGTTAAAGATGTTGAAATACTCATTCGCAGTAATCCAGCCGATGAGGGTAATGATAGGACTAACTAAATACCACGATATAGTCATCCAAATCATATCGGAACCTCCCGCATACCTGATATTAGAAAGCGGGCATGTCGGGTCATGGGCTTCTTTTGGGGTTCTCCATACATTTGGTGGTTGTACGGGAGATATGACAAAAGAATAGACATAGGTGTTCCTATGTAATGCGTATCTGTTGATAGTTTGCTTTATTGGAGATGCAAAAAGCCTTTGTAACGAATTTCTAAAACGTATTAACTTTGTCAACTGTTATAACACGCACGCTGTCTTATTACTGTACAAGAGAAGTACCAACAACTTTAACCCGACAGTTTGTAGTAAACAATGTAAAAGATTATCCATCAGACATTCTTCCACATCCACATTCTTCCTGTCATTCAGTGTTCAGATTTTATGATCATGGTGCCACTTCTTTCCCAACTTGGCGTTGGCTTCTGTTATGAAGGGTTTCGCAAATGCACCCGTTCCATGAATGTAAGCTTTTTGAAGCTTCCCGCCGTGCTGTTTTTTGTGGAAACAGTATTACTAAGTGAGTGGTGGGTTCTACAGTCACTTTGGCAGAAGTAGTTTTACGTTGTCTGGTCACAATCCTTTTGAATGGTCATCTGTCTGTCAATTACCTTCGGCTATCGCTCACTATTAGTTGAAAATGTTTTACCATGTTGTATGTATTCTGCCATTACCGTGGTTTCTGTGACTTGTGAGACGTTGGACAGTTCAGTTGATTTCGTCACAGGCGCTCTCGCTAACCGTTAATTCTTTCAATGTCTGAGAGAGCACACATTTCACCAATTACTTGTGTTCACCGTCGCAGTGACACACGTCGCAGACTATAACTAACTGCAATATAACCTTCAAATCGGTGCACGACAACTGTGCAATCCTTGCTGCAAACTGCAAGCCGCGTCGGAGAGTTTATACGAACGCTGTGGCGCAAACGTGCAAAACGATGTTCTTTACTGCATGGTGTTCATATTATTTTTGACCAACTCCGTATATAGCTCGGTAACTTGACGTTTCGTGTTCTTTTCTTTCTTTTGAGCTGGGAGGCAATGGCTTCTCGCATTAGATCGTAGATGGTGTACTCTTCCCAGATATATGTATAAATCTTGAAAGAAAATTGCATATCTATTTCAGGATGATGAAATATTATATTTTGAATTTCATCAGGGCCTATGGCAGTTTAATTCACAAGCACGAGAGTAAAGTTCGTTTCAGATACATGTAATCCTTTGCCGCTCTGCTTGAAAAATCCAATGTACTTGTTTAAACAAAATGAAGCCCGGAGTGTAGTTCGCGAAACTAATTTTCTTGTAAAGAGCGGCGAGTTCCTATAGAATAGTTTTTGACGTGTAATTCTCTCCATTTTAAAGCAGCTCTATGTTTGGTAATGATTTGATTTCTGGCGGACACGCGCTGGTTCGCTGGTAGAAGATACCTGATTTCGGAAAACCCTGCTAGCGGTCAGGTAGGCTGGCGCTGATCTCACAATCTAGCGAAGAAAGATCACCGCCAGTTCCCGAGGAAAACATGCACTACACTAACAGTACTAACGGTCTTAGCAGTTGACGTGCCCAGAATCACTAATCAATCAGGAAAATCAACAGGAGAGAAACCGGCAACAGACATGCGCAACTGGGGTCGCAGCAGTTGAGGAAAGTTGAAATACAATGTGGTAATTTATATCTCATTGTTATTGAAAGCTACAATATTGTGTAAATATGGATAATCGAGTAACTAAAAACCGCCGTATTAGTAAGTTTAGATTGTTTGGAAGTTTATTTTTTAATATGGAAATAATTATTTTGGGAATAAATTATAAACCAAAATACAAAACGATGTGTTTGCTTACACACAATGTGATCAGTCTATCAGAAAATTGATTAGAAACGATGAGAGCTACAAAACATTAATTGACGCTTAGAAATGAACATGGAAAGATTTAGAATCAAATTATTTTGAGAGAATAACTTCAGAAACTATCAACATCAAAATCCATAATATTTTTTAAATCTATTTAAACTACAATGTTTTTTTATTTAAATTAAAACATAATTTATTCAAATTCCCCTTATTTCCTACTTCCAATATCCTTTCAATAACCTTCAGTTTACTAGTTACCACGGCAACCTCTTTCATTCATAATATTTTCTTTTCAAATAACCTTCAGTTGCTGAATAGCTTCTACAGCAACCTTTAAATTCATATTAATTATCATTTGAAATAAATCTGATATAGATAACATCTTATAACCTTAACTTTTTTAATTCTTATAATGGATACGTGCCAAATAATCTTTTGTGAATGTGAGTTTTAATGTATAAAAACTTTTATGAGATTAATTTCTGAATGAATGTAAATCACCTATGACGTTGATCTTTATGAATCAAGAATTACAACAATGATCTAGGTAAGCTTCAAACATTTTAAACAAATAATTACATAGTCAATGTAACGTATTCTGATACATGTTTATAAAAATATTTTTTCAGTACTTGCAAAAGACGAGAAATATCGTCTAAACGTTGTACACTCGCAGAGCGCATGCGCGTTGGCCCATCCGACCGGCTACAAAAGTGCGTTTTTAGGGCAGAACAGTCCTGTAGATCTGTGGTAGAATCGTGAGATGTTCAATATGCAGCGGAGGCTGATGCGAAAAAAAAAATCAACAACTGAATGCGTTCGACAGGGGCTCCGGGCTCATCGTGGGACTCCAGTTGGTCATTTCGACCCACTGCGCAGCATTTGGATCGTGCAGATACGACCATTGCAACAGTAGCAACAAGGACGCGTTCCCTATCGACGGGACGGGTCTAGAAGGTCCCGGTACACCATACCAAGGGGGGACAGGATTGTCTGACAGGCTGTCACTGAGCCAAAATTGTTGCATTAGTACGTTTAGTTATTTGTAGCGTTTTTAAAAGGGCTTGCTCAGATTATATTAAATACCGATATCAAAAGAGGTGAATATGAAAACGATTTTGCAAGATTTGCGTAACGTGGGGCAAATTGTATCTATAAATACCCAAAGAACATGAAAATGTTTCAGTACTTCACCACAGAAGAAACAGCGGTGAACGATGTTCCGTAAAGGCCTTGAGGCTCCTCTAAAGTAAAGACCATTACTGAGGGGTACAACAAACCCAAGATTAATCCATGTTAAATGGAAAACTGTTGATTGATGTGAAATCAAAGTAGGAGATAAGTTTGGCTTCAAAAGAATTGAAAAACATGTTAGAAAAGACAGAAAAGAATGCAGAAGAACGCAAAGCCGATCTATTCATGTTTCGTCTTAAAAATACCTGAACTTGCCAGGAAACGCTGTCAATACACATAATGTGGGGTGGAAAGGTCGAAACATGATTGTAGTAGAAGCCGGTCGAAAACTGTTTACTTTTAAAATGGATAATTTAAGTGTGAAAATAAAATCTCGATTGAGTAAAGCGACCTCGATTCATTATCAGCCAGGAAGCCACAGAAACTCGGACACTACATACTTTCAAAGCATATAAGAGAAGAGTTTATGATGGTATTTTTATATGAAAATTCATCAAAGTCCTAGAGAAAAAAGGTGTTAATTTTCTCAGGCTTAACTCATTAACGGAGAGTGGTGCACAACCGTACCGAAGAACATGTTTTACCTTTTCATATACGTACGGAATATAATAAGTCGTGAATTAGAGTAATAATAATAATAATAATAATAATAATAATAATAAAATATAGCGCGAATACTAATTTTGAAATTCGATTTCCAGATTATTTATTGTTTTCTATGTAATTGAGGTATGGTTGTAGTTGAAGTGTGTTAGTAGTTGAGAATTTTCTTATGGCATTTCATATTGCTGAAAATAGTGCCAGCCCTGCCAAATGTTTGCAAGTTGGAAAAACCTTTTGCGGACTCTTCTATTTTTCTATAAACTCTGTGTACCAAAATTGAGACAAACATACTAAGTTTAATATCAAAAAGACATTTTCATTTCACTTTCCAAAACTGATTAAAGCAATGCATTGTTCGTTTTTAAGACAATGCCGTGAATTACGAGATAAAAAGGGCAAGTGCTTTGAGGAATGTATTATTATTGTATTATTATAATAAGTACATTTTTCAACAATTTCTTTTGTTTTTTGCAGTACAATGATAAGAAGAGTAAAGATGAATGATAATATGAATATTAAGCACTGGGTAGCGTACAGCAGTCGACAGTATTGTCACTTCTGCGAATACTCAAATGTTCCGCGCAAAGCGAACTGCGCATGCGCAAGAGATTGATGTCACTGTCGATTGCTAAAGCCAAATTTGGCTTTAAGTCCCGCTTCAGGCAGATCAATAAGGAGAAATTTGCTAAAGATTATAGAACGTTTTCGAGCCTTTTTTGCGGTTCAACGGCCGTCGGTTTCCGCCTTTGCCGTCGTGGTCACGGTGGTGCTTCGGGTTATAAACACACGTGGCACTTTCTTAAATAGATTAATAGTTTTCGCTGAATTTTGAGTTATGACCTCTGCGATTTCTGAGTGACTCCGGAGGAGTTAGTAGGTGCCAATACTGGGAGAACAATTGTTTTAAATTTTTGCAAACGTTCCACCCACCTTCAACAGAAGAAGGTGGTCTGGCAGAAGGTAGTATAGAGTAGATATTAACCATTTTTTTCAAATACGAAACTATATTTATTAATTGTATCTTAAGCACTTAGTTTGTTCTTTTTTTTACTTTTCACTGGTATTGCTGACAAGTATCGCTGATAAATTTTGAGTTACGAACTATGAGTTGATGCAGTAATATAAAATATTTTAATTACACTTTAATGCATTGATTCCTATTTTATTGTGATTCATTTGTTACTGTTTTATTCTTTTTCTCCATCGTATTGGCGGAGTTCCACGCTAAAAAAACACTGAATTTTAAAATCACGCGACCGCGCTGTATGACAAACTATTGTCGCCAGTGCTTCACACAAGTGCGAAAGAAAGTTTTCAGTGTGTACCAGTTTTTAAAACTGGTGGAGCGCTGCTCAGCGTTGCCAAGTGCAAACAAAGAATTGCTGACGCATTTAATGAAAGCCTTTGGACGGCGCAAAGAATAATGAAGGATGCAAAATCTTTGGAAGAAGAGAAAGGTGAAGTGTAGTTTCCCTCTCAGGGTAAAACAAGGCAGAGAAATAAACCAGCAACTGCTCTCGATGAATTTGATTAAAGCTTATTAAGACGGAAAGTGTTGGAACTTTATGACAAAGGACAATTTCCCACTGCAAAGTAACATGCAGGAATAAAACAGACCATTGGATTTTCTGACTGTCCATCATCAATGTTGTGTATTTTGAAGTCTCTTGGTTTCAAATATGGCAAAATCAATGACGGCAGAAAATTTCTAATGTAAAGAAATGATACAGCCGCCGCGCCGTCAGAACTGCTTTCATAGAAAGATGCATGATTTGAGGAAAATGTCAGAAGACCATACTATTTATTATATTGATGAAACTTGGTTGAATTAAAATCACACCAATGCATATTGTTGGCAGAACACAGACTCTTCAGCTGAATTCCGAGATTCAACTGGCAAAGGCGTACGTTTGATTATTAGCAATGCCAACACAGGATTCGTACTACAGACTTAACTGATATTTCGGTTCTGTAGAAAAATCTATTCTGATGATGGTGAAATAAATGGACGCGAATAAATTCAAACAGTGTTTTACCACTAAATTTATAACTTTTTTGAGGCCGCAATCTGTAATTGTTATTGACAATGCGTCTTATCACTTAGTTGTGATAAACAAGGCTTCCTATCACGCAAAAACGTTTCGTGTGAGACAACACAAGACTCGAGTGGAATTATTGAATTTAGTGAAAATAATAAAATGCGCGTTTCAAATAATATGGAAACGATTACAAAGAATCATGGACATACGGTTGTTCGATTGCCTCCGTATCATTGTCAGTACAACCCAATTGAATTATTAAGGACACAAATTTTAAAAAAATGTTGCATATCGAAACATGTTTAAAACTGCTGATGTTGAGTTGTTGTGTGATGAATCCATAAAGAAAGTAAATGTTGAAACGCGGGCAAAAAGTGTTCGACAGGACCCTGCCGCCTTCTTTCCTGCGCAGCCGAACCGCCAAGTTACATGATTGCGACAATCGTGTGGTTACATCTTAATTCATTGTTTGCCTTTTCGTGCAAGCACACTAGATGCTCATTTATTTAACTACTTATTTATTTGACACACTGCGCTTCATTTTTTTGTTATTTAAGGTCGCATCAACTTCTAGGTCATTAGCGACCACTATTGCTTGTAAAGGTATGGTAACTGAGAGGACGACACGATATGATGATGATAGGCGGTGAAAGGACGAACACAATATAACCGCGCTCGAGGTGGGACCCGAACCCGCGATCCTTCGGACCGAGATCGCAACGGCACCATTTCCTTAGCGATCTCGACCACCAGGTCGGCACTGTACATCATTGCAGTAAGGTTTAGTACAAATTATATTATCTACACAATTGCAATTTTCGTATGCGGATGCTCAGACGAGAAGCCAGCAGCTCTCGGGCATTTCTCGATTCGATTTCTCGAATTCTAGCACGTGCCATGCGTCGTCAGTGGCGCAATTGCAACACATCCACTTAACAAAGATTAATCATTAAAGTAGTCTCATAAACTGCGCAATTTAAAGCGCCAGCAAACTCGTTTCTCTCTTTCATTGACGGAATTCGCAGAACTGGGTGCTTTCCCCTAAAACTCTCCGGCGGGCTCTCATTTCAAAATCAACAGCCGAACTGCGTGATGGGGGATCGTCTTGCTGGTGGAAAAACAAGTATATACGCGCCTGTCGCCTGTGCTGAGTTTTGAATGATTTATGTCCACTGGATGTTCAGGTTTTGAACTCCATGGCGCTCTGATCTCTGAGCCCGCGTTTTTGGCATGTCAAAACTCAGCACAAATCGACGTGGTACATCGAGGTATATCATGCATATGAGCTTGAATGCATGAATAATGTGATTACTCGAGGAAGGAAATGGTTTTCTTCCGCCCAAGCACAGGTAACACGGATATTTTTTTGAATATTTTTCTTCAAAACTGTCTCACAACTGAGCTATATTCGAAACCTTAACAGTAGGATACAAGAAGCAATATCGCATCTCCAATAGAAAAGTGACACAAGTGCGAATTTTTTATTTCTCAGAAATTGCAATTTTACGTTTCGTAGTTCCGTAATACCAAGTTCCAAGTAATTGAACTAATTCAATATCAACTTCAGAATAGTAGCAGGCACCTCTTTGTATCCTCTTACCAGTTTTTAGCTGAAAAATGATGATTTCGCACACTGCCCTTTCCTATTGTGGGTGCGATATAATAACATTACGCAACCATTGTTCGTTTGTAACAAAATTAATTTTTTTATTGTGTGTTGAATTTGAAAACTAAAATTTAACTGTAAAATCACAGCTTTTCTAAAAATCTTGTACGAAGAGAATAAAGCAAAGGCAGCTAGCGAGTAAGAGCAGCTATCCCAGTAGAGGAGCGACTACCAAGGGAAAAAGAGACCAATCAGTCAGGTAATGATCACGAGCGAGTTCCTTCTCGGAGAATGAATGCAACAATATGGAATGGCCAAGACAAAGCAGAATCGCCATTTTGCTATTGCCATCTACGGCAAAAAAGTTCGGGGACATCGCGGCTGCCGAAATTGTTTTCATTAATTGCCGAAGAGTGGTGGTTGTTTGCCCCTTGAAATTGTACTCTGAAATACGTTTTTATTATTTATACGAGCCTTCCTTAAACAGTCGATTTACCTTAACTGTTCTTTGACCGACGCCTAAGGAACATAACCTATCCGTTCCTTGTTTCAATATCACCGACATTTTTACCTGGACCCGCATGGCCTTGGTACGTATGCAATCTCGTCTGCGAAAACGCCTTAATAATATTTTAAACGAGTGTATTACCGGTATGACGGTAATGGAACGGCAATCAAAAACTTTTATATTCATTTTTCAGGACATTCTCTTAACAAAGAGAAGAAAATATATTGAAACGCTCTCGTTCAACTCAAAATCTGTGATCATGCAAGTCTAATTTAAGAGCTGAACTGGTTCAACTAAAAAATATGTGAAAACGACAACAGTGCAACCAATACGTTCGTATAAGTTATTTACAACTTCCCCTATATCCAGATACTCGATAAAATATAATTTCGAAAAAAAATCTTACGAGAAGCAAGAGTTAATATTAAATTAATTATGGCCACAACGTAACATCACTTATGGTCACAACTTTACAGGGAGTAATGAGGCACCCGGTACCAGCAATCTCCCTTACGCTTCACCACAATCAATCACAATTAACTCATCTAGAAAATTAACACTCATTTTCCACACTTTATTATTCCACGACTCACAGACTACTTGACCGACCGCATTTTCAACGTAAATCACCTCAACTCTTCTTCACCCTCAAACCTATCCTCACCGGCATCTCGCAAGGAGCCGTCCCCTCCCTATCCTCTTTTTCCCTCTACACCTACGACCTACCTCCTCGAAGACTAACTCGAAGACTAACGACTACATCTACGCAGACGACAGTGGCCAAAACATAGACTACCCCTCTCAGTACAACTACCGGTACTACAGCAGAACCTAGTTACCCTAACTAACTGGACAAAAGACAATAATCTGAGACGAAACCCCGTAATAAGTACAGTAGTGTTTTTCAAAAGAGGAAACGCCTACAAAACCCTCCGACCACCCCTACTTACCTTAGACAATATCACTTTCAACTGGACCAACGACACCAAATACCTAAGCATTACTCTCGATTGCAAGCTTTTATGGAACAAATAGACGACTTAACTTGCTAAAACCCTTATTGACTCATACTGACAAAAACAAAATTATAAACTTACACGCTGTACATTAAACCAATCCTGACATACAACGGTGCAGCCTGGACAATGACAAACAAATATAACTACCAGGAACTAATAAAAACAGAAAACAGCTCCTCACGAATATAATTTAGACCCCCCAATGACGAACTACAACAAACGCCGACAAAAACGTAAAATTTGACAAGGACATATACAACACGGCGTGAAAAGACGTTGACAATTCACTACTGAAAACTCACTACGCTGCCTTGCTTCAAACTCGATGTCACCAGCATTTAATAAAAAGAACCCTCTGCACATAAGAACTTTTCACCACCCTTTCGATATTCTAAAGCTTCCTCCCTTAGCACTTAATTACACCATTCATCCACCGACACCTGCCAAAAAACTCGCTGAAGCAACCTCACCCCTAACATAACACTCCCCTAAATTCTCTCTGTCGATTTCCCATCTTCTCCCCTTCCCTTCCCTTTTCTTAGAACACCGTCTCGCACGGGGTAGTGAGAAGGTCCTTCCCCCTCCCTCCCCCTTGCCGTTTGCTGCACGCACCAACATAACTCGCTCTAACTGGGATGAGCTTAAATGCTGAGCCAGATAAACCAACACCAGCCAAAGACTACGGTTACGCTAGATAACACTTTTCGTTTCTCGCATGCTACTTACCGTATTTGCCTGGTTATAAGAAGCAGATTTTTCCTCTTAAGTATCTCGTTAAAAAAATAGGATTCGTCTTATAAAACGAATGGACATTTTTGGTAAGTTTCTAATGTGTAGGGTGCAGCACTACAATAATCAAATTCTTGTATCGTACACTGTTACTGTCATAATAGTATTCAACCGCCTAAATATTTGTTGGAAATCTTAATGGAGCATACCGGTTGAATTCGTATTGTCAGGGGAAACAGGTGTACTCCCAGATAATCTACCATGAATCTGCTTTGTTCTCCACAAATTCCACTCAATCGTCCGGGATCGAATCCTTACACCATCATTAGGGGTATACAGAAGGAGCAATTTATAGACCGATGTGAGGAGTTTATCGTTATTCTCCGACATTTTACAGACAAATCGCTTCGTTAGGGGGACTGTAGAAACTAATAAAGTTGTACGATAAATCGCGGCCATAATTTGAAGCGATACTTACTTGTTGCTTGACAAACACAACAGATAATCTGCAGATAAAACTGTAAAAATAATTGACGATATGTGCAAACCACGCTGCGACTACTCTGAGCTTGTTTGTATTTGAACGACAGGGGATTGTCCTCTCATGAAATGGCGAGCAGATAGTTCATTAGGGTTTACTTGAGTTATGTCGTAATAATCCGGGTTTATATAAATAAAACGACTAGTCTGAATATCTTCTTCTTTGGTCCTATGTTCCATATACGGAAGTTAGGGGACCCATAGTGGGTTTTCTTAGGATAAATTATTCAGGGTGATTTCCCGTTGCCTTCCCTGAGATGATGACGACGATGATGATGGGTGAAAGGACGAACACAATACAACCATGCCCGAGGCGAGACTCGAACCCACGATCTTTCGGTACGAGATCGCTACGACACTACTGCCTTAGCGATCTCGGCCACCGGATCGGCAGTTCTGAATATACAAACCAAAATATTTTTAAAAAGGCTATGAATAGTTAGTAGCACACAGCTAAAAAAAATTCAAAGAATCATACATTTGTATAGCAAAAATTACAAAACCTCAGAAAAGCTTTTTGGAATGAGGTAAGAGGAATAGAGCAGTCTACAAAGAAACGGAGACAGAGGTGATGATGAAATATAAGAAGCTGCATGTGATGAAGAATGTGATTTTTGACTAAGAAACAACATATTTTTTAGTAGCCATCGTTTTGACCCATGAACGATACCTTGTTCTTTTTATTATTTTGTACTCTTTCAATCCACTCAATAACTCAGCTATTTCGTAGAAGTTCAACTTTACAATGCACAAATTGAAACTATCGAACAACTCTTCAATTTCAACGTTTAATCGGTCGTATTTCATAAAATGTCATAAGATCAACGATCACCGATAAATTGGTTAGATTTCACCAAATAATCGTTACAAACAACATACAGTACCAACTCTGCTTCAATATATCATGTACGATTTATCTTACCAATTTATCTAACGATTATTTGGTGCAATGTATTGAAATAATAAATTGCTCCGTGTATATCGTCCAATTGAAAGGCGTGCAACATATAGTTACATACTAACCACTGGTTTTTGGAATATATTTTTTAAATCATTTTAAGAATTTCTATGAAGGGTGTTTTCTCATTTTACATTGTATCACGATTATTAAAAAGCAATATATACGAGTACAAAACATATCAATCATGATTTAGAAGAAGAGTTATTTCACATCGATGTTCATCATACCACTTTTAAAGTTTTTATCACATAGGTTTTTTTGTTACAGGTTTATCTTGAATTGTACATTCCGTTCACACCATTTCTCAAAGAAAATCTCAAAATCTTACTACGAAAAATTGCAATGCACAACAGGTACGCACAATGACAAAACTAAGTACAATATGTGAAGCGCAAGCACAAATATGATATTTTACATTACTTCATGACATTAAAACACTGATTACTAATTCCCGGCTTTTAATACCCATCTAGATGACCAAACAGGCTACGTCAGAAAATACAAGTATACACCGATTTTAAGTTAAAAGTGTGTGTAAGATTCAGCGTGTGTGTTTTCGTGTAAGCGAGGAGGAGGGGACAAATCACCTGACGAATTCCTTATTCGATATCACTATGGTAGCTTATGAGGTATACCAATGAAATTGACTGGCTTTAGATGAAATTTTCATTTAATAAAATCAATAAGAGCATTTTATTCAATAAAATGCCATTATCTGCAATAAAACCTAGGCTGATACAACGCACACTTTATCGTATTACTAGGTGAGGAAACGAAATTTAAATAAATAGTTCAATAAATAATAACATTGCTACTTATATCAGTCCAATATTTTAGCAATTTCCTGAAAACGTCTCTTCTAACTAAATTAACTCAAGTTTAAAAAATAGATATCTTATATTTAAAAATATTTAAAAGTTTTCAAAACAATGTAACGTTTGTCACTGAATTCACGGTATTATATTCCACATTCATACATATGAATAAAAAATATTCAACGGTCGCAATAATCACAATACGAAATCCACATACAATACTACACAATTAAAATCGTAATTGATGTATTAAATATATCAATGGAGCATTGTGAGAGTTTTTATCAAATCAGAATTCTCTCAACTCGGTACAATAAGTTTTATTTGTACCAACCACAATACAAAATCGTACCAACAAACATTGACAATTTTCCGTGAATCCGACAGATGTACTAAAGTCTAGCGTAGACCCCGTATACCCAGCAATGTCCAATAAACAGTGCAGTTCCTCATTGCACCATAGAAATACCAATTTCGTCGCACTGTTCGTCAACACTGTATCTCCGGTTTCCATCACTCGCAGCTCGGCACTATCACTCTGCCTCCAAGAACACCGTCTCCCATCCAAACAACGAAGCTTTAACATATATAGAGAGAGAGCGGCGAATCGTTCTTTTGTGTGCTGAAGATTCGGGCTGGGGAATTAAAGGCTCGCCCGCCCAGCGATGTGCTGACTCAACGCCCGTGCAGACGTACCGAAAGTATCGCTGCGCTTACCTTTAAGAAATTGCTGAAAGTGTTGTCCTTCGGCTCGAATGCATTCTTGGCACCTCCGGAACATTCTGATTTACCCTTTGAAGTCTCGAGAAATTGCGGCCATTGTCTCTTCAATAGAGCATATTGTGCGAGACGCCTTCCATATGTTCTTAGAGATTGTTGTAATTTAGCGGAAAATTTGTTCACCTTCTCTTCTATTAGGACATGGCTCTTTCGACGCTTTTATCAATTAAAATTCCGTGAGCGCGAAGTTTCTTGACAAGCTTCAAAATTGTCGATCGATGTGGAAGATTCACGTCCGAAAATTTGTTAATAAACGTATTGCGGTACTTTCTAACAGACTTAAGTCGAATGAAGGTGTCGTAAAGAAATATTTTCTGCTTCAAAGAAAATATCATGATGCACAGTCGAAGGCTCTCGGGACTCTGGTGTATCGGCCGATCGCGTCGAACGATAAATGCGTCGGATGGACGGGGCCCTTGCTGAAAATTCGCGGGGAACCGAGGGCTTTATCGCTGAGACAAGCGGCGCGTCATCCTCAGTGAAACAAATCGTACACGCGGTACTAGTGATGGCATCCGCAGATGCCACAACTGTTGACTGGACCAGTAGTATGATTGCTTTTTAGATCGATTCCTTGAACCGTTGAAGTCGTTCCCTAATTGTAGTTGTATCTGCGCTGTGATACGTGGAATGCAGCTATCGGAGCGGCTGATTTAAAATCTTGAAAAAATGGCTATTTATAAATAATCTAATTAACATTTCATAAATCGTAGAATTTTCAGTAAACACTGGAAATAAACTAACATAATGTCTTAATGAATCTCTTAATCCGTCAATAATATTATCTTTTACATCAAAACCCTAATAAATTCGAAGTCCTCACTTCATACGCATGATTAAATATAAAAATGGAAATATGGAATAAATGAAGTATAACATGGAAAATATACAATTAATCATGAAATATTTGTAAAGTGAGTTATTTCCACATTACTTCAGTTATTGTGGTTTATAAGATTTCAATGTTTATTAAATCGTAGTTTATAGATAAATTCAACACACAACAATTTAGAAACGAATGATTCTTCGCAGAAGAGTGGTGTTCCCTCTCTCAAAATTGATTCATTTAGACCGGTGAAAGACATTCATATAATTAACACAGTGCAAGATATTTCTTACACCGTGCTACTTACGCTGGCGCCATCACGGAACAGACGTGCCATCGAAGAACAACATGGAAGTTCCACAGAATCACTTGGTGCAACCGTAAGAATCTTCAGATGAAAAAGAGAGAACGTCGATGGCAGTTCAAAAAGGATCTTCCAAAGACAAATAGTATTTTCAAACGGTAAAGAAGTGACACCATTATAGTGGAAAATCACTTCATAGTATACAATAAATGCTTTACTATAACGACATTGGTAGACTAGCGCGTATACGGGAGGAGTGCGAACTACAAAACAAATCGTTGGCCCAACGATTTCAACCATTGAAAAGGCCGGAAAAAATGTTTAATTCATCCAATCGTTGCCATCACTACTTTACACCCGGCAGTGAGGGTTATCGCTGGTCAGCTCAATCTCAGCGGTAGCAAAAGCGTAAGGGCAGGGGTGTCTCTGGTCTTAGCGCTTGTTGACTCGTGACAACCCCCTCAGGCCCTTTTCTGGCGTGCTCTCCCTCTGCAGCAGGTAGAAAGACATTACGATATTACTCGCCATCTGTACGGGACTTTCGGCAGTCACGGATTAAATTCTTGAGTGGGATGTATTGCTTTCGTACATCTTTAATTAGCTTGCTTAGACAAGTTTTGATTTTTATAATTTTGAGGAAATAATTCGCGTTTCGAACATCTGATATACTCTTAATTGGAAAGTAAAACGATGTGATAAAATAAGAATTGCTTAAAGAGCTGGACCACTTCGAGAAACTGGTGGCGCTACAATAGCACGTACTTTCTTGTATATTTTCTAAGTAGGCAATTTTCGAAAATTCAGAAAGTTTAAAAATGTTACCCACGCCATTCTTTTAAGGATCCTTTCTTTTATCTGTAAGGAAAAAATAAAATAGAAAACTTGGAGCAGTTTTTGAGAAAATATTTTTTTTAGAAATTGCTTAAATTTCAAGTACAAGTTACGCGAAATCTACTGTATTTTTAAATTGTTTAAGACCTTGTGATTTGTGATGCTGACTTTGTCTATCTTCAATTTTGAAGTTTTGAAATGTTAACTTCTGCAATTTTCCAAAAAATCTGAGTTTGCCGAAAATAGAACTAGCACCACACGTGTACCGTCCCTTGAATCACGCAAGGAAAATTAAAAGAACCAAATTGGAGCGTTTCTTGAGATAAAATTGTTAAAAATAATTTCAAATTTCCTATATTTCGAGCAAAATTACACAAAAAATACTCATACTTGCGAATAATTGAACATGACCTCATTTCAAAGTCTGTCTTTAAATAAAAGATTTAATTAAGAAAAAAATATCTTCAATATTATAGTTGTAGGAACACGCAAAAAAATTACACTTCCGCAATTTTCGTAAAATCTGGGATTTTAATGAACATGACACCTGCAACATTCTTTTCAGTGTCCTTTACACTACCCGAGGTCAAAGACTAATTATAAAAATTGGTGTAATTTTTGAGAAAATTCTGAAAATGTTATGGAGTCTTAACACCGCTCAAAAATCGAAATAATAGTTTTAAACTCCCAAAGCGATTGAGATCGATCAGATCGATTGAGGAATATCAATTTTGGAGAAATCGGCGGAACGATTTAGCTGCTAGCATTGTTCACAGGCAGAAAGAAGGGCAGACGGACGGACTGACAGACGATCGGACAGACGAACAGACGGACAGATTATTCGCCTTCAATTGATTTTTCGGCATAAGGGCCCACAAAAAATGGATGCTGGCTACACCACGTGGAAAGGTAGTAATTTACTATATAAAGCAAGCGTTTTTTATTACTTTTTTCGTAACCAAGACTTGACAATAGATTTTCTGCCGAAAATTCGCCGTACGATTACGTAACTTACTCTTCTTACGAAGTGCGAGAAAGTAAAACGAAGAACATATGAGATTAAAAAAGAAAACCCCGCGTTGTAAGAAACTGCCCATTAAAAAGACCTATAGTTACAAGAACAATGGAGGACAAGAGGCGAGGTAGGGAAGTAGTACACACGCGTCTTGATGACCTCGGAGCAACGTATCAATATTTTAATTTTCAGTGGTAGAATTTGAACGTAAAACACGAAAATTTATTACCATAACGATGGAAGTTCCGAGAAAGAAGAGACTTTTTGAAACATGAATTCTAAAGTTAAAAGTATAAATTATACAGGAAGTTTTGGCGTTTGGAGAACGAGAGGGGTGGATAATGGGTCGACCCTATGAAGATGTGATACAATTCACAGTATACTTATTTATACAGTTGCGCAGCTCAGCCCGTGGTTTGGCTAGTTAGAATTGCGCGTGAATACAGCTAGCGATCCTGGTGAAGACCACGTAAAAATACGGATATCAGCTACCAAATGGATTTGTTTATGAAATTGCATTCAGTAAGAGCGGGTTAAAAACTTAAAACACAATTCGTACTATTTCTTGACTTGATTTTGAACTTTTTCAATTTTCGTTAAGCTAGGAGGTTTTAAAGAACATGAAACCTGCATCATTTTCTTGAACGTCCTTCTCACTATCCAACAACACAATTAAATTTCGATTTGAAATTCAAGAGGAACCGCGAGAAAAGTTGCCGAAACTTGCTATATATCACTAGCGCAATTTTGGCAATTTTAGTTTTATGTGCTGGCTTAAGCGAAAGATTCATGTTTTTGGAATGGACTGCTTCGGGGACTTTCGTGAGTCCGTCGGTAGCTGATTGCGAGGCAATGGGATCTTCAGAAAGTCTATTAACTAAGCTCAGAATACCGATTCTTCCATCGGATTTCATAAATTTGTTTTGTTTGCAAAAAATATGTTTTTAAGAAAATCTCTTATTTTTGCGTGAGCACAATTGTATCTTCCATTATCAACATGTTTTATTAGTCAGAGATAAAAATCCCGATGCTTGCAAATCGTTTGTACAGTACATGCTAAAGTTTTCTCGTTCAACAAATATTTTGAAGATGTAAAATATATGAGTAGTTTGGACATACAATTCAGCTCTTCTTAATTTGCAACCAACCGGCCGCCACAGACCAGGGTCCTGTAATAAAGAGTTTTTCTGAAAAAATTGACGGTTTTTCGCGTACCAACATAAATTTCTCTGTTTCGTAGCGAGAAAGTAAAATTTGTGATAACTGAAGAGCATATAAGTGTTTATTGCGAGTTTCATTGAAAAAAACTGTTTATTATGAACAGTGGAAATCCTGATAAAAATAGTGATTCATAATAACACCTACTTTAATGAATTATTACTAACGGTTACCTCCATAAAATTGTAGCATTGGAATTTGTATCCAACTAATACTTCAGCTGTCTCAAAAAACTTTATCGAACGAAGTGTGAAAAATTTCGGAAATATACATAGTACTTTTCATTTTTAAATATTCAAGAGTTTGAATGAAAACGGAACATATGCCATGTTATTCAGTGGATTCTATCTTTACAACGTATAAAGCAAAATTAACTTTTAACTAATAACTTTTTTTTAGAAAACCCCGTTAACATTCTTATGGAAAATAGTTTCGAATTCACTAAAACTGATAAGAATACGACTTACACACGCAACTACGTGCAGAGCTCGTCTCGGTTTCAAAAAGACATACAACATATTATTTTATCTTCAAAATTCATGTGCTGGCCGGATTTAGACTCACCAAGCTCAACATTCAATTCACTTTCATATGCTTTTGATAAGTCACCGGAAACCTGTTACCGATTCAATTACCGTGTCCAGATTGTAATTCTTGCCGTACTATGTCACAGTATTTAACTGCTTTTGACGTTAAAAATAAACTGCTCCTTCCATTGACATCGTTCACAAAAGGGTGTGCAGACCAACAGTTTTCAGAACTGAAATGGAGCAACTCCACATTTAGAGACAATATTGACTAGCGGCAAGCTCCTTACGATGTATTGAATATGATGATTCCGGATTTGATGGGCAAGTGTATCCGCACTGAGTAATACATTTTTAAAAAAATTGTCAAGGCAATTATACATTTTATATTATCAATATCTGAAATGAAGATGGATATATCGACGATGTTTACTGTTGACTAGGGTTAAAGTCGCTAAGACTCCGAAAGATGATAGATTATTTACGATGTTTACTGTTGACTTGCGAGTAAACCACAAGACAGTTGGTAGTAAAAACTTGGAATAAAATAATCTCTGAAAATAAAATCAGGACATTAAATTTTGGGACATTCTATAAGACGTTACAATTAATTACATTAACATTATTGGAATATAAAATTAAAAGAGAATCGCGCTGAGTAAAGAAGTTGGGATTTATGGTGGCGTCGGCAAACCTCTAAGTGATCTGATCTTGAGATTATACTCTGAGGCGGTCCTGAATCTTGATGGTTGAGTTTGTAATTGATATTTTGTTACAAGTTTTACACTTACACTGGCTGAGAATGCCCAAAACCCGCAAACACTAACACAAGCGCTCGCGGAGTTGATTTGCCGCAATGAGGCGGCAACGGTCGTGAGCCGCGCCCAGCGACCCGTCGCCCGTCCGCTGGGCTGTGGCGCTGCTATGGCTGCTTACGACGAGCGGATCTCAAGAAGATTTTTCCTACTGAAGTTTGGAGCGAACGGGGCTCACAATTTTATGCGCTAGTATCAGCGATCCATCTGCAAGCTTCTTTGTTTTATCGCCCTTTTCGTGGCTATTTTTGTTTAAATTTAAGTATGCTTTTATATTGACTAATTATTCAATTCTTAATTTCTTATACTATGACTGTCTTATTATTAATAATATAATTATGCATATATGGTCCTCTATATATTTAAAGACAGTCAAATTTTGTGTCGAAAGGGGGAAAACCTCGTAAAATGTTGTCTTTATTATTACTTCGTTTTGGGAACCTGCCTTGTTCCCATCATAGGGCATAATAAATACAATACAAATCCATATATTATTATACAATTGAAGCTTAATTTATTTTAAACGCGTGACACATAATGATGATGCTCACGTCAGAATTATTAATTTTTCTTCTAATTCGTTTTTGTATGTTATTTATATATCATTTAACATAAATTGAAAATCTCAGTATTATGGTGAAGTTAATTCACGCAGCAAACCCGGTTTGACTGAATTTGTTGTTCATTTTGTTATTATAAGTCAATCTAAGCCGAAGGGAGTGGGAAATAAAAGAACAATGATAAAGGTGGGTATCCACCAATAAAATCAATTATTATTCTTTACGCCAACAATCATCCCACATATTCTGTCCTTACTCTTCCAAGCTGATCCAATTTGTCTCCCAATTATCACATACATAGAATCGCATACATCCATTTTGAAAAATCGTATTCCAAGAATATATCAACACCATGCTAATAGTACAGACCATCTCTTTCCTACAAACTTCACCTTAAAAAAGCACGACCTAAAATCACCCTTTAGCTATGATCACACCAATCCTAACACATGCAAGTCATATCTGGAGCTTAGCATGCAAAATGAATATTCATAGATTCCAGACCTTCCAAAATTGTTTCCTAAGGACCAAAGCGCCCTGGTTCACACCCAATGAAATTCATCGTGAGCTTTGCATACCCCCATTACTACAAACATCATACAATCTACCCTTACATTTTTCCACAAAATCCCTTCAAGACCTCCACTTCCAAATACGGAAACAAACCCTGAACACAATATATTTGCGCAGGCACTTTCTGACTCACCCTAAACCCTTCGTACAACTCCTCTAAATAATTCTTAGACAGTAATGACTTTTAAATGAAATTCAACCCAACAGCTCTTTACCGAATATATTCAAACACCTTGCAAAAAAGGTTATACACCTGATTATCAATTTTTTTTTAAAAAGAAATCGACAGCTCACCGCCCGCTCTCGGCGACTCAAGCAGCCGCAGAGGTTTGTATCCTTTTGCACGGCGATAAGCGCTCCTACTCATCGTTGCGGACGGGGCATCAAGGCAGGCCTGCACAGCATTTTTCACTTTAACTGACCTCGAGAGCCGCACGCGAGCAACTCGAGTGCAAGCCCTGGCCGCGAGGATGGGGGGGGGGGGTCAGACTCAATTCCAGGAGTAGGGACCGCCAATGAGAATGCGAAATGCGAACGTACGTTCGAATTTTACGTAGCGCGTAAATTGAAAGAGAAATTGCAAGAAAACTATTACATATAGTTCAAGTTTTATTTTATATTATTTTGGTTATGTTTGTAGTCGATGTACGACAATGAACCTAAACCGTAGTAGACATACGTATTTGATTTGGATACCAGTATTATGATTGCTTGTAGAACTAATAATGTAATTTGTTCTGAGCGCAACAATGTAATCGCAAATTTAACGTTCGCTAAATAAAAACTTGTAATATTGAATCTTTTTTGTTCAATGATGACAGTAATAAATTATTTTTTATTACCTATATTTAATTGATGAAGACGGTTCTATCAAATCTAAAAAATCTTATTCTTATACAGTTATGATTATTTTCTCCTCTAGTTTCTGACGAACACTATTTATTCATAATAGCATAAAAAGATTAACCCCTTTGCGTTCTATTCAATAAGACTCATAATAATATGACTGTACATAAATGATAGTAAATTAAACTTTCCGTTGATATGTTCATAATGAGGGAAAATGGTCACAAATATTCGTGCTGCCAAACATTACCCTTCTTGAAATTGTCTATATTTTATTTTTATATCAATCTAAATGTGAGAGACTACTCTCAATTTCCTCCATTTTTCTTTTATTAGGAGATTATGACATTCTTGGCGAAAAATTAATTATTAAATTGTACATTTTTTAAAAAATTACATAATGTACTTATAAAAGAGACCACTGCTTATATTGTTGTTTATGGCTTACAATGAGCACAAAAGGGAAATAAATTTAAAATGTCGATAACAGTGCTCACAAGAATAGTGATATATGACCTTTGTAGCTAGAAATACGGTATTTACCCATTTAAATAAGTGAGCAAATCTTTTCACAGCCTGGATCATTGAATTAAACGCAGTCATTCAATCTACGCTCCGCGTCGACCCCACTCCCACTTCTCCCGTGGCCCTAAAAGTACCTACATCGCCCTACTTGCACTCTGGTAGCTCTCGCGAGCAGACGGCTGGCTCGTAAGTGAAGAACGAGAGCGGGCGTTATGCAGGCCTGATGTAGGGTGTTCGGCTGTTTCCTGTCATTCTTGGTGAAATGAGCCATTCCAACTCGCAGTACGAACGTAAGAGCAAAAGGTGCGATGTTTAGGGGCGCTCAGAGTCTTGGGTGCATTAACTGAGTTTTAGTTGTGTTTTAATGGTTCTGTTAACTACCATGCATTATGGGAAAACTTTTAAGAAAATATCAGAGTTTGGTTGAAACAAAACACATTTGGTTCACATTAATTCGAAAAAAATTTCGACGGTACACAAAAGTCGCCGAGCCTTTCGTTAACTTAAGTTACTAAAAAAACAAAGTTTACACCAGCCACTTGACAGTGTTTAGAAGTGAATCTGTGGACAGAAGCATCAAAGCTCTTTTAAAAATAAAGGGGAAGATCAACAAAAGAAAACAGAAAATATGTTTGGGTTTTAGATGAATTTTGTAATTTAAGTGCCGTTGCAAAACAAACCACGGCTTACAAAAAATAAGAATGTCAGAATCGTGATTGCAATTCAAAGAATGTTAGTTTTATCACCACGTCATACTCGAACTTCATCTTACGTCCGTGGCGCAGGAATAACGAACCGAAGAATTCTTTAGCTATTTCCATTTCAATGTAGACTAAACGTGTTCAGATGTTTTGCTGAAACGAAGGTGTAAAAATAATTCCAGGAAAAGGAGCAGTCATTGATTTTTTAAATACATCGTTCGAAACATATTTTGAAAATCCCATCACCCAGTAGCATTGGCGTGCGTTACTTAGAAGCACAAGGGGGACTACATTTTTGGAGCCCTTTTCCTTTATTTTTGTTATTTACATCCGACGAATTTTACTAGTAAATAAATAAACCATACAAGGAAATCGAAATTATATCTTTAAGGACAATAGATACAATACAATAGATTTTATGTCGAAACAAGTACAGATTCCACGGGGCTCTTTTCCAAAAGTAAAACACTTCCTCAAATTGCCAGGTTAAAAATCCAAAAATTAATAGCTACGTACGAAAATAAAATGTTTCTTTTTACTGATATGTTATTGCTTTCGATACGGAGCTTGTTATACAACGCATAACGTACCTGGATGTAGGTGTACCTATAAATAAATAATAATTAATAATTACTTGCCATACCACGTTTAGTACGGTTTATTATTACAGATTTATATTGAATTTGTTCATAATTATCTCCTTTATTATTTCAGCAGCGTAGATGCGTTTTGAGGCTCTCAGACACCACCAATCGTTATAAAAGAGGTGTCTACAGAAAAATTCACGGAGTCATGGCGAACTGCACTTTACTTTCAAAAATGCGAAGGATTTTATAAAAAAACAACGCATAATAATAGTATTCATGTCAAATGCAACCCGCAATACTAGGGCAGTGTTGTTGAAATGTATTTGGTTACATAACGTTTAAAACGAAGCATTATAAAGGTCTTAAAACCTGACGTATGAGGCCAAAGACATTAAAGAAACCTCTCTCATACCGTAATACACAGGACGAGATCTTTTAGATTCAATTACATTTTTGCCGGTTCCGTTCTTCTCGATGCTTCATTGCATTGCAATTGCAATTTCCAACATTGCAAAGAGTAGGGTTCTACTGGCCCGATCATGTATTTTTACACGAACATCTTTTTGTAGCTGTCTCACGAGTAAAAAGCTGTTCTATAATTTTTGTGACTATTAAAGAATGCGAAAAGGAAATTCAAATGTTTTTAAGGAAGTACTGTGAATTCTTCCAAAAACATCAGTCGATAATACTGAATAACTATTTATTGAAAATTTGTTTCAAATATCAATTGCGTTGATTTTTATTTTTAATTCATATTCTACAAGTACATTGGAAGTTATCTTTATCCGCTTTTTAAACCTATAAATACGTTTCGTAAACATCTTTCTCCCTTAATATGGAAATGAAAAGATAGGGAAGAGAGATGGGTTTAATATGCGAGTGTTTTCTCACATGTTCCCAAGTAATTCCTTAATTAACTAGTTTCAAATGCTTCTGACTTCAAAATTTAGTACGTGACGTTCGTAAATTATTTAAATAATAATAAAATATTTTCGATATAAAAACTTGAAAGTCGTTTAAAGCATAAGTGCAGTGCTGAAAGGAATGTTCAGGGAAAAATTCCAAAGATTAATTTCCCTGGTTGGAATCGATTGCTGATAAAACTAAAATAAAGGCCCAAATAAGAAAGGGAATAAAAATATCACAGTAACTCTGAATGAGAGCAGAATGCAACAAGCAAATGAATTTAAATACTTGAGCTTTTTGATCACTAATGATAATAATGAAGGAACGCAGATACAACAACGAATGGCTGCGGCAACAAAACATATTATTCCCTCAGAGGAATATTTAAAAACCACGAAGTGAGTAGGAGAACAAAAATATCTATGTACAAAGCATCTATGTACTAGGTACTATGTACAAGTCCAAATAAGAACAGTGCGTAGTTATGGATCTGAAACATAGGTCATGACCCAGACAATAGAAAATAAATTGATGGTGTTTGAACGAAAGATTAAGAGATATTTTGGGGTCAGTGAAGTAGAATGGACAATGGCGGAGGCAAGAGGAAGCTATATTCTCTATTTAAAACCCCTAATATGATTATACACATAAAACTACGTCGTCTAGAATCGGCAGGACATGTGCAACGTATGCTGGAGTAACATATTTAACTTAGCATGGCGAACCGTGGTCAGCAAACAAAACGGAAATGAAGCATTTTCGACGAGAGAAGGCTATGATGCGAAGGATTACCACCACAATACATAGTGACGAAACCCCGCCATGATGTTTGCGCGCCCACAGACGCCAGGGAACGTAATTTTCGAATTGAAAACAAATCATCGCATAGTTTGGAGTTCGTTTTATCCATATTTACAATGATAATACACCCCTCCTCAACTTACGCCTGTCAAATTCAGAAGCATAGTAAATACACGTTTAATAAAACAACAAATTGTTCAAAATTCTTGAAGAAAGTCGTACATGTCTCTTGGTTTAGTGCAAATAAACAAATTCACAGAAAGCTAAAAAAATCCATTAACGAATATACATAAAACGAATACATAGACTAATCCATGTACAAGTGCACAAATATTCAATCTAGGCAAAAATGCTACCATTACAATTATCTTTTCATTATCATCTATAGCATTACTTCCCGATTCTCCAAAGAGTCGCTGACACCACCATAAATTATAATCAACCCACTGCCTCATGAACCACTTCCATAGCCGAAACGATTAAATAAAAGTTTCAAAAATAATCATTTCTGAATTACTGCTCCGCATGCGTATTTACAAGGTTGTCGAAGGGGCCCTCCCCAAAAGCTGTCAGCATATATAAAATGTAACTTCTGAAAAACGCATTTTTCCGGGCAGGCAGTAAATGTTTTTGTTTTAATTGAAAGGATGGAACGCAATTGAGGCATCCTCAACACGTTGCATCACGCAAAAATATTATTTATTTATTTAATAGGTAATTATTACAAACAAATTAGATTACTTGATCCTATGTGGCTAGGCCGAAGGCCTTTAAGCCATTACAATACCTACATCCTTTCGCGTTCCAATCTTTCAAACTCTGGTATTCACCCCAAATTCACCCCAATTTCGGGAGTCCGGTGTCTTCGGGATTTATAATCTGCCTTGTGGAGTGTCATTCAGCAAGTTGCTGCAACTTCTACTGCAAAAATATGGCTTGAACCGAATCACAGGCGCACCTCACGTGACTTGAGCCACGAGCGCGCATCGGACCTCGAATATTCCTTCTGGTTCACAAAGTTGATCTCAGAGGATGTAAAACCGCCTCGCTCCTTGATCGACGCGCGGCTTCAAACAAGTGTGACGAATTAAGCACCGAGGCACCGCCTTTGCGAAGCCTATTACGTTGTAGAACGCACGATAAGAAAGCACTGCTGCCCAAAATCGAAATAGTTAAGTATCATCAAATCCACGAAAGGTGTGTGTCCAGATCGGGACCACTGCCGCACAAAATCGAAGTAGTTAAATATCATCGATTCACAAAAAGTTCATATCTACATAATGACTTCTGATGCAGAAAGTCGAAATAGTTCGCTATTATCGAATGCACGAAAAGTGCACATCCAGATATGGATCACAGCCACACAAAATCGAAGTAGTTAAATATCAGCAAATCCACGAAAGGTGTGTGTCTAGATCGGGACCACTATCGCACAAAATCGTAGTTAAATATCATCGATTCACGAAAATCGATTCACATATCTACATAATGACTACAGATGCAGAAAATCGAAATAGTTCTGTATCATCGAATGCACGAAAAGTGCATATCCGGATACGGACCACTGCCTCACAAAATCGAAGTAGTTAAGTGTCATTGAATGTATGAAAACGAAACATGTCACAAAAATAAAGTGGGTCCAGTTAGGGACCCACTGCAGAACAAAGGTTTAAACAATACTGAAATTGATAAGCCCCGTTAACGCCACACATGTATTTATAGTACAGCAGATGCAGTATTGTTTCTGAAAATTTCACCGGTTTGATTTAGTTTATAATTCGAAGACAGATACATTGGAAAGACATAATTTAGTTTTCAAGTTCCTGCATTCAAGCGAAAGTCGTGAAGATGTTTCGAAGTAGCGAAGGTCGCAAAACTATTTTAATCCAGACTTGGTAGGTTCCAATTTTATTTTAAAATGTTATTTTTATGTTATCTGATAGAGACGTAGCATAATTTAGCAACATAAGGAACGTGGACACATTTACTACCAGAGAACGCTATCAATTCGTCTGAGCGCACGGCCGTGAAAATAATGAGCGAGCGTTATGCACAAAATTATGTCGGGAGTTACGACTTCGCGCGCCGAATTAGCATAATGATAACGCAACCTTCAGTGTGAAATTTAACAGATCTGTCCTTGATTGAAACCTCATGCCGAATGATCGCTGAAGACTGCGTATGTGCGGGCGTGACAGGGTGCATAACTGCTCAAAAGCACCAGAAGGAATCACTTCTCCCAATAGTCTCGTTGTGTGTGACCAAAGTCAGGAGACTGTTCCAATCTGCTTCTTATAATGCGTAAGACATGATGATAAAGCGCACAGTGCAATGCTAGGAGAAGTGAATAAAGGATAATGATGAAAATAGAGGATTTTTTGGTGATGCTTTTAAGACCGTATATAACGGTTTACGACTACTCCGCATTTGGAAGAATTTGGTAATTAATTTGGCAGGCTGTAATTCGCTATTTATTTGAAAGCGAAGGAAAATCGAAAAATTTTGCAGGTATTGCGTAAGAGAAGTGAGAGGGCAGATGTTATTTCCTTTGCAAGTCAACAAGATTGAATTGCCGACGAGAGGATTTGCGGTATCCAGATTGGGTTGATCGAATGTCATTTGTTTTTTTTGTTTTGTTTTTTTGTATCTTTCATCTTATACGATCTTATAAAATATAAAGGACTATAAGTCTTTCGAATAATTTGGAAATATGGGAAAGTAAACTGATTGGACGATAGTTTACGAGGTCATTATTGCTTTTATTGAGTTTATTTAATATAATGATATGAGATTTTGTCCAGCAATTTCAAAAATAACTTATTTTCATACAAAAATTCATAATTTGAGTTGAAGTTTTAATGGCACTAAGTGGTAATTTTTGAGCCTATTACCCTTTATTAGATCTGATACGCATGCTTTATTAGCATTTAATAGTTTTATTTGCCCACATAATTGGTCTTCTGTAATTTCTAGAAAAACTTCATCCTCTAAATTGATGTTCGCTAATGGTATTAAAGATGAATTCTTCGTTAGATGGGGTAAGGTATTAAGACGGGAATGTACTGACCATCTTTCAAATGACAATTTGTTGGTGATGGTGTAAAACGTTCTTGTAGTAAATTCGCAAAAATGTCTAACTTTCTAGCTAGATCATAAGTTGTCGTTTTATTGATATAATATTTTACTGGTATTACGGGCGTTTGCAGTTTAAAAAAATATATTCTTGTATTTTCCATATGTCACTTCTTTTAGATCTTCGTGCTGCGTGAATGTTTGCCACTTGGCTTCTTTAAACGATTGGAGACTGCACGAAACAGCGAGACTCGTAATTTGATAAATTGCTTTGCCTAATTCATCCCTAGTTGCATAAACTTTTTTTCTGAGGTTTGGGGCGTTTTTGAATAAGTTAGATAATAAATTAAAGTAGTCATTCATGATTATTATTTTGCTTGCTTTTATTTGAGTTAATAGTATATGCTT
Source organism: Gryllus bimaculatus (assembly GCA_017312745.1). Lineage (NCBI taxonomy): Eukaryota > Metazoa > Arthropoda > Insecta > Orthoptera > Gryllidae > Gryllus > Gryllus bimaculatus. The sequence continues at coordinate 2,884,232 of BOPP01000144.1, forward strand.
TTCGTATTTCATATTCGATTTCGTTTATCGCTTCGTCTATATCGTCGGGTGAGGCTAATCCTCTGTTCGATGGATGTATTTTGTGAGCTGTTCTATCTTGAAACGTTTTCCACTCATTTTTTGGTTTTGAATTTCTTATGAAGGGAGTATGGAAAAGCTCGTAATTGAATTGTTGTTAAAACGGGCAGGTGATCAGATAGACGTTCGTTCAGTGATTTTGTTACCGTAGGTTGAAGGGATGTTGAATTTATGAAATAGTCGGGTATACCACGTGGTTTTTGATTTTGTAAATACGGTTCGTCCGAAGGTTCAATTGCTGAAGAGTTTCTAGAAACTGATGTTCATTTTCGGCAGCCATTAGTGAGCTCCATTCCCATTCTTTCCGCTTGGCATTAAAGTCACTTCCTATTATAATTATTTTCTCCGTATTTTTTATGGTATCTATATCAGCGATTAGAAGTGGTTGGTTGGGACTGTGATAAATATATGACATTTATTGAGTCCGTCGCGATGCCTATTTCTAATATTGTTGGTTCCATATTAGAAAGAAGTGGGGTGTGTATTTTTGTGTGTAGGATTGTTCGTTTTATCGCACTTTCTAATCTTGCAATGCGATCGACTCGATAGATGAAAAAATATTTTCGTCTGAATTATTATTTGTTAAGTGAGTTTCTTGGATTAATAGAATTGCAATCCCACAATCTTGAGAGAATTTTTTCTGTTAGTGCCTTAGTTTTATTTAGTGTACTGTTTGCATTCCATGATGCTATATTGAAAAACCTTTTTGCAATGAGCGTCATTTAAATAAGTTAGCAACATCTTGAATAGATTTCAGATTTTGTTAGTATGTCTCCGAATTTTAATTATATTTTTCAGCGGTAATTAATTTTGACCTATTAGTTCCTTATACAAGCAAAAAGGAAAGGAAAGTACGGGTGGTTTAGATGTAGCATGCCTGTTCTGGTCGCAGCTCTTCATGTCGGTTCGTAAACTTGTGTAATATAATGGATAATGCACCTTAGAATCAAAATTAATATTTATAACTTTTAATTATTTCACTCCACATTTGAGAGCGTCAGATCTACTCGTGTGTGTAAGCTCGAAGTGAAATAAATGTTATAAATATTATATTGAAAAGGGCTCCCCTCAAACTAATTATTTTAGACAGAATAAATTTTCAGTGTACCCGATGTATACTAGAACGGTAATCGACTCACAAAGTATTATTCAAGAGCGTAAATACTTATGGTGTCGGGTATCTACTTAAAGTATTGCAAAACTAAATATTATTGAAGAAATCAATTTATTTAAAAGTAAGGATACGTTTTCAAACGTATAGAAAACGTTTCAAATAGCGTGCCCAACATGGAGCTGCAGCTTACAGTAACAAAGCACACAAGAAATCAAATGAAAAAATTACTAGGGGCCGGATTGTAATGAAATTTCGTATTTTGTCTTTACACTTTAGAACAATGCCTTTTAGTATAGAATTCTGCATTTAGATTTTTTGCATTTTTCTTCGATTTTGACAAATAAGTAATTTTTTACCTTTTTACGACTTTTTCATGCAGTTTTCGCTGATTTCATCGATTGTAGTACCATTTTGATGGAACTTGCTTCAAACAATATTTACGAGCTGCAAGAAATGTTCACCACAGAGTTCCTGTGTTGCCTATTCGATTTCTTCCCTGAAATATTGTAATGTCAGCCATTGTGACTACTACGTAATCTAAGGTTCCTGTGACGCCTACCGGCACCGTTGTCAGTTTGGCCGATTTCGCAATAAATGAAGGCAGAAATTTTCTGTTTAAGGGCAATACAAACCAAACTTTTGCAGGCTAAACATACGGAAGAAGCCTCAATTACATCAGTAATATACCCAACAACTTGACGTGTTCATCCAAAGTGCTTTTAATCAATTTTTTACGTACTTTTTATTTATGTAGAGCATTTTTAAAGCATTTTATTGATCATTTTTGCCAATGTTTTAGATCAAGATCTGTCCCCTACAAATTTCTAATGTAGGCACAACCATTTTTTTGGGCAATGGCAATACCTAGGTCGTTCTTAAGGCAATGTTTTCGGAGCAATGATAGCGTGAAGGGCTCAACTGCGCAACAGAGTGAATCCGGGTTCAGCTAGTATCCTGTTATTGATACGGCCGAACCTAGGCGAGGCAAAGCGACACAAGCGCCATTATCTTTCAACTATCAGAAATCCACATACAATACATGTACGTTACTTTACAACGCATTGCCAGATAACATTAAACAGATGACGTCGGTTCACAAATTTATGTTAAAAGTAAAATATTTTCTGCTGCATAACTGTTTCTATACAATTAGAGACTACTTTAATTATCTAAAAGAAAACTAATGTGATATATTTGTATTAGTTTACATTTGTATTGTATAATTGGTTTTAAAAAGACTTAATATGTTTGTAACAAATAATGTACTTCAGATTCAAGGTCAATGACCCCCATCTCGATCAGGTTTTTGTGATACAACAAAATAGTGAAAGAATAGAATGCTCGCTCATTCGCGCAAAATTTATAAATTTTAAACCCATTTAAAAAATTTTCTTTCAATAGCAAAAATTTCGAACGCTAAAGAAAATTCCTAATACTTTTTATAAAATATCGAAATTATGTGAATTTTTAAGTAATATTATGCTCGTGTACGGACTCATATTAATCCAAATATAGTGCTCATAGAGTTAACTGTAGTGTATTTGTCAATTCCTTTCATTATGGGTCACTTACCATTGGCCTGACTACCTTAATGAAACAAATTCGAACCCGCAATACTTTGTCTTGTTATTGTGCCCGCTCAGCCAGAGTTGGCTGAAGCGGCACATTTCAAAGAACGCGATACCATAATAATTATTTTTTGGATATTTTATGTATGTAGCGTATACGATAATGCTAATGGGATACTCCCCTACTGCAAGAATTTCAACTACCAAATTATCTCCTAATATTAATATAGAAGAATATAACGGTAATTCTAAAATGTATGTAGCTAGAAGTGAGCGTGGCCGATCGGACACCTCGTGGGTGTGGCTAAAACGTTTGGTTCCGCTTTCGTTACGTGAAATAGTTAATAGTTTGCTTTCTAATGTTGGACACACTGTTTCTGGTAACAATTGAGGGTTGAATAGCCCCCATATATCAATGTTTGTTTGCCCAGCATATGGACCGGGAATACACTGAAAACTGTAGGAGCCATTTCCCGTAAGTTTTAAATTTTCCAAAACGCAAATAAAATGCACGATTAACAAGACGGTCTCTCGATTTTCCACGCCTGTCATCCTTTTGCCAGTACAGTGCCCACACAGCTTCGCAAACCAGCTGACATGAGAGCTAAATGTGATGGCCCATGGCACCCAGGCGATGAATTGTCTATCAAAATTGTATTTCCGGACGCCTCTCTTTTCAGTATTCGTGAAAAGTGTGCATCGTCAGTATCCGGTTCAGCCCGGAGGATAATTATTATTCGTTGAATATTTTATGTGTGTAGCGAATACGATAATGTTAATGGGGCACTTTTCTTTTATAAGAATTGCAACTTCTAAATTATTTACTAATGAATATATAAGAATATAGCGGTAATTCTGGAACAGACGCTTGCAAAAGAAGTAATTTGCTTTAACAAGCCGCCTGATAATACACTGAAAGAAAGTAATCTTCCGAACAACTCTTCTCAGTGTTCAGATTAGGTTCTCGAACACCCTGTTCTGGGATGAATAGCGATTGTAACGCAAAGGAACATCCGACAAGAGCTGGAAATTCTAATTTTTTGCAACTTTTTATTAATTAATTAATTAATTAATTTAAAGATAAGTGATCACATATTATGTTCAAGGGCAAAAAGCAGACAGCTTTATGTTTTAAATTTCTTCTTTTAGAACTTAGGCAGTAAAAATTGTCAACATATGGCAAACTTTTTAAAACATTTAAAGGATCACGCAATGTCGTATATTCATCTAGTTACTAGTAAGTTGAACACTAAAATATTAAATAATACAAGAATGAGTAGATAATTTACTAAAGTCAAAATATAATTATCTGCAGTTTTCTGCTGCAGGAGACTCGGATTAAAATGACGTTGATATAAATTGCAAATATATCTTTTTCTCAAGCTTTCATTTCACTTCAATGCGTGCTTACCTCTTAAAAATTTCATAGAAAATCATTTCTTTGAGAACGCAAAGAATTAGAACATGTGAAAACTATCGCACTCTTCATTACTAAACATCATAAAACTTTCTCAAGGTGAAGCAGCTATGACAGCGTACCCGAATAACAAGTATAATAATTTATTGCTTTGTAATTGCAAACATTTCAAATTTATTGCCACGTTTTTATTGCTATTTTAGGAAATGGGCGAAAACGCTTTCGTTTCGATGCGATTCGCAGCTCTACGAAAACTGTATATTACCGTATCAAACATCCCTAGTACTTTTCAAGGAACGTAAAGGATTCAATCGATATGAATAGTTGTCATGAAAAACGTCTGTCGCAGGTATAAGTCCAATAAATCAATAAACATTGTTGTAACTTTAAGCAAAACCCTGTAGTCCAGCGGGATGCCACGTGAACAAGCGAACTTTTCCTTCGTATCTCAGGAACTTGCCAAAGTTCACACATTTCATTTTTTACAATGATAGGTAGACGATATTAGAGCAACCAGATGTACAAGTTTTCCCACGGCCGTTAGTCAAATCTAGAATTTATTCGTGTTTATGCTTTCTGAGACATTAATGGACGTGGATAAAGGTTTAAACAAAATGTTGATGTAAACTTGACGAAATGTATATCCTGGGATTAAAAACAAGTTATTAATATATAACATAAACGCAAATTTTCACTAAATCTATAAAGATGTTTGGCCATCTTGTGAGATATAAAGCAATTACTTGTGCTCCTACCTCCTAAAAACTCAAAATCTTTAAAATGTGTACGAGTCTTCTTTCCTTATTATGCAAAATGGATTCTCAATTCTACATACATATTCCACAAATTTGCAAGTGCCATGGAATAAACTCCCAGTTTCATGAATTTTTTATTCAGGGAAAACACATTTTCAAATATATATGTATGTCTTAGAAACCGAAAAGGAAGTAATCTACATCGTAAAGAAGAGTAATTTTAAATAGGTGTTTAGCAATTGCGGCCCCACATCTACAAAAAAATTAGAATGCTGACATTCTTAAAAAAACGTATCACATAGTGCCCTGCCGGGCATCGTTGCCATGCAGCGCAGCTTAAAGAAGGAATGAAGGGAGGAGCTGTAAATAGTGTAGATTCAGCGGAATCGCGAATGCAGAATGTAGTCCAAGCAATACAAAGCGAGACAACTGTCGAGGTATCGAAAGATGAGTACAAAAAGGGCAATTCATCAGTCAAGAATGGATCTCCCAAAACATACTTTTAATAAAGACTTAGAAGATTTGCAGACACATTTAAGGTAAATAAAGATGGAAAGACGATGTTTACTTCATTTAGATAGAAAAGTACCATTTATTTAACTAGTTATACACTATATAACTAGTTGATTCCATTGTTAAGTTCGCAACGACGGGTTTCCTGTTATTTGGGCGTTAACAGTTAGAAAGAAGCACGAAACATATTACACATTACAAGACAAATTACGAGATAGCAGCAATACGCGAAAGTAAAAACCTTTCCCCAGTATAAATTGGAGGCTGCTTTTTTTACTTCTCACAAGTCATGTTGGCATTGTATTACTCACTAAAGGACTTGCTGAATTAATAGATGAGAATTAAATGACACTTAAATTCTCTCTCAGTTCCACTCATAACTTGCACCGGCCTTTACCCCAGTCAACCATGTTAGCCGTATATTCATCAAACATGAAATAGCTGACGAACTGTAAGTTATCTACAACCATCTGATTAAATTGTTTTAAGGCTAAATGCACCAAAAAATACTTGTAGGAAAAATCAATAGATCGCAGCACTATCACAGGGGAATTTACTTTACCAATAACGTCTGAACCAATGGTCCGATTTTCGATCTGTAAACGGCATTTGACGCCTTTTTAAAATTAAATTTACGCTACGAAGCCCTTTATCCAAAAATATAGCAAAATCTTGAATTTGAAATTAGTTCTCAAACTTACGAGAAAAAATATAAAAATGTGGGCTTATAGCGCGATGGCGACATGCTTCCTGAATCCAACGCTGTGACAATCATGCAAATCGGACGAATAGGAGCGTCGTAAAGTGAAATTTACGAAAACACCTCAACCCCCCTTCCCCTTCTTCGCCGTTGCGACACCCACCCGATTGTTGTGGGCCCTCTGTCGGCGCGGGGGCACGACCAGGCCAGGTGGCGTGCGGCCAGCCCTGGCGGAGCAGGCGGGACTTGCGGGATACGCAAGCCAGACAGTCGGTTTCGGCTTTCGTCTCTTTGCATCTCAGACTATTTTTCCACAGATAGCAAATTTGAGATGCGATACTACCATTACTGACTGAGGTAAACGGTCTGTAATAGTAGTACATAACTATATTTTTCACATATTTCCGTCTTCCTTCGAATACGATCTTAAAATTGTTTGAGGCAATACTTAAAACATCGATTCCGATTTGGAACTGGTTTTTAAATAAATGAACTTATTTTGTAAATATAACCATTATTCCATCTCCTCACATCTTATTTTAGACATATTTTACTTCTAAGGTTCATTTCAAACTTGGCGCCTTCGAGGATAATTTTGACCAAAAATCCGCAAATTCTCTCACCAATAACAAAAAATTCATTTATATACCAAGCTCTTGGGAATGGACCTACAACTGCTTCCGAAAGTGACCGGTAGATTGCATCAGCTCCTGGCCTGCCGATGACGAAAAGTTTGCACATTGTAAGAAATTTTCCGAAATCCAATTATTCCCCACATAAGACGCGACGAGATCGCATTGTTTGAGAATCTGGAGCCGCAAGCAATTTCGTAGCAATCGTGTAGAGAAGCTAAGCAATACGCGCGAATTGGGTGCATTGAAAGTTGGTTGGTACGTTTGGCAGAAAGCATTAATGAAGTCTCCATGAGACGAGGCAAAAAGAGCAGAAACATTATAATGGATAGAATTTGTAAAGATAACATTTATTTTCGTCCAAACTATGAAAATCTCTTCAATACTTAATGATTCTTACGGCAAAGTGTTAATCTTTGTCAATTATGTGTCCTTTTTCAGAATTTTCTCGCCTGATGAGTACACAGCTAAGCGATGCACAGAACTTCTCTCGTCGCAGTTTCTGCAAATGATCTCCCAATCATCTAAGCAATATTTCGTAGCCTCAACAACGCGTGTTAGAGCACGTACCTAAACGCACGGTACAGTTTCGGACACCGCAAATAGCGCGCGGCACACGTTCCAATTTGCCACAGATCACAGTCATATCTTGTCATAAAACTTATCTTATATTAGAAATTAATATCAATTTAGTACTTGCGTCTTGCACTTTATATCATATGTACATTAGTGATCACGTAGATTTGCCTATGAATAGAACTTACAATTGCACAAAAACATTTGCGTGATGAGCAGACACGCGTCCGATCCCCTGGAGAATCCTTTCATTCTGTATTCACCGATCTGGCGGTGGGTGATATGTTAGAGCACAAAGAAGTGGGGAATGCCTCCGAATAAAGAATTTAACAGATTTGTATCTTCTAGAAAGTTCTAGAATAATTTTGAACGCGGCAACGCAATACGCGTGGGCATCGGGGTTCCATCATCGCGTAGTTCCAGCATTGTTTGATAAGACAAGGTCAACGACGGAAATTAAAAAAAAAACGTACACGGAAAGTACGAAATTTGTGTTAAAGTGTCCCCTCAGGAAATACAGATATACATATAATTGAAGTGTGGCATATGTAATACTTTGTTCTTGCCTGAAATAAATCAAAATCTATAGACACTGATTTTATCGGAGAATAAAGGTTCAGAATGGAGGTTCCAGTCTGTCACTGCAGTAAGTTTACGAATGGTGTACGAAGATGGCAAATTCTCCGCCCCCGGCCTAGACACATTGGGTCGTGGCTCCACAATCAGAGCAACAGTCGAAGCCATCTTAATAGAAAACCCCTGAGTGGCGGATAGCATCTGTACACATTAATCACGGTTCGGAACATCACATTATGGATAATGTGCTTACGTTTCTTGTGGTTACTGCAAGATGGGTGCCCTGACAGCTGTCTGGGGAATAGACGCAGCGACGTTCCGTGAGCGAAAAGTTTCTGCTGCACACCGAAGGCTACATCGATGCCTTCTTTGCACGAATCGATTCACTTCTCTCTACCAGAAACGAAAATTATGATGAAAGCTTGGCGTCATTGAAAATTACCAAAAACCAAACCAAACATAGCGTTCAGCAGGGAAGGTTATGCTGAGCCTCTTTTGGGGCGAAAGAAGAGTCTTCTTGTAGCACTACACAAGTACGACCAGTAACACATACACAAATTTACTGAAAAATCATCTTCGGCCTGCCATTAAATCAAAACATATAGGCTAGTTGGATGCCCCGGCTGCTGTCTCTGAAACAGTGACCTGTCGGTGAGCGAAAAGTTTCTGCAGCACACTGAAGGTGACGTCGATGCCTTCATTGTTCGAATTGTCATTGTAGATGAAATTTCGATCCACTACTCTCAACCAGAAGCGAAAAAGAAGATCAAGGGATGGCATCATTGGGTATCACCCAAAACCAAAACAAATACAGCCATCAGCAGGGAAAGGTATGCTAAACCTGTTTTCGGCATCCTCTTGTGGTACTACACGCCGATGGTACCAATACCACATACACAAACGTGCTCGACAATAATTTTCGGCTTGCCATTAAAGCAAAACGTCCACCTCCCTTAGTGGGCAGCGCTGGCAAATGGTCAGTGAGCACCGAAATAATGGCAGACTTTACCGTGGGGCGGAGACTAATTGCAACGGTGGGACGCAGGCGTATATTGTTGAAATATTGTTGCGGTGAATAATTCGATTTGAAAACTTCCACACGGAGTTTATAGTTCTTAAAAGTTTTCGAATGAAATCGTAATATTTTTAAATATGATGCGTTAGCCGTTCTTCAAAATAGTATTGCGGAAGTCCAAATAATTTGCATTATACCTGGTAGTAAATTGTATGCATTGTGATAAGCCAAAGGACCCCCTATATGAATTCTTTCAAAAGACGTTCCATTATAAATTAATTTATGGGAGTGAGCTTTTAACGCATGCAGTATAAACATGTTGCATTAGTTACGGAATGTAAATGGAAACTGACGCCGAGGCATATAAATGCACGTATATCGGACACGGAAAAACTCGCAGATAGAAAGGCAAAGCCAAAGTAATTGTAACAAATTATAGGGCAACCCAATTCGACCAATTCGCATTGATCTATGAACTCAATGCTAAAATAACATTTTGGTTGTACACTATACACAAACGTTTGGTTTAAACTGTGGAATACAAACATCTGGTCTCCGCACATAGCTAAATACCTTGCGATAGAGACTTGGTCTTATTGAAAAAGAAAAAAAGGCCCAAAAATATGTGTTTATTCCTTCAGAATAGATTGCTGTAATATCAAAATCAAAACACAAACATCCATTCAAGGTTAAATAAATGAAGCTACCCGACTTGGTTTTCAGCAAAAACAATAGTGGAAAAAATGTGTAATAGAGAATTCACTGAAGGCGAAAAGGTTGCAGAAAAATTTCATGTTTTAATTTTACTAAGAATCATCCATGGAAATGCTTTCTTAATCCTCTTTTAATCTTCTCTAATCCTCCTCTCCTAATTATTAATAATGTAAATATTCCTTAGTTAGGTAACAATATCGCTGTTAATGTTTATACTTATCCCTTGATAAACGTTTATTTTGGAAATCTCAAATATTGTTGACAAAACGTATCACAAAATCTCTAAGTTTAAATCTTAAATACATAAAAACTCAAAATTACTAATAAAATGTGGTATATTAATACACAAAATTATTATCATTATGCCACCTCTTGCTTTCGCATGTTCTGTATGGTGTAGTACATCTTCCACCCATATGAAAAAATTACAAATATTACAAAATAAATTTTTAAGAAAGTTATTACAAGCCGAATGGTTTATATGAAAGAAGCAAATTCATAGAAAATTATAAAAAGAACCTAATAAGCATATATATATATATATATATATATATATATATATATATATATATATATGCATATATATTATATATATAATGACACAGTCCAAAAAGTTATTTATTTCCTTCTTCTCCTGCTTCAAAAAATTTTGAGTTAGGTCAACGCTATGAAACTGAATTCGCTCGAAATTCCCCAAAGATGATTTTCATTCTCCATAATTTTCTTTTCACTAATTTTGAACACAACCTTTCAATTGCAAATATTTATAAGTAATATATTCTACTCTTTTCCATTATCCCTTTTTAAGCTACGTATGCGTTAAATTAATATTTTAAAAATAGGTAACTCATTTACATAACTACAAATTGATGGCATTTTGACTAAAAGTTGTTTTAAATATTTTAAAACCCCTGAAAAATTGTATTACAATTGAACAGGCAGTAAATAAAAGTTAAAACAAACAGCAAATACTAAACAGAACTACGAGATAACAACCAAAAAATTCCTGCTGGGGTCGACCTCAAAGTATACGTCCAAGGTAATAACGAGTCTACTTACCGCAAGAAGAATACGCATATAGCCAACTCACCAATTCTTGAAAATACAAAAATCTTCGAATTAGAATGATGTCAAATCCATTAATGTTATCGTAATTATTTTCTTATATCAGAAGCATACGTTCTTATTGTTCCAGCCATGGCTTCCGAATCATAAGAGAATTCATCTACGAAAAAGAAGTGAAATCAACACATGCACAGAAATAACTAAAAATCACCGCCGCTTCAATGACGATAAAATTACTAATATTAAACTCCAGTATATCTAAACAACTATGTAGCTCGTTCGTCAAAGTAAATACTGTGTGTTAAACTGAGCGAATAGTTGTTACTATATGTCAACAATGCTCAATGCGGGATGAATATCCGAAGCTCCAGAAAAGGAGAGCGTATAGGAACAATGTGCGTAAAAAACGAGCTACAGATTAGTTGTAAAATCTCCCTCCTTTCACATTTCCTAAAATGAAAGCTTCAGAAAGCCTTCGGATACCTTATTTTCTCTATTATTTTGTAAGATATTACAACTAGTATATAACTGAAGGCTTTCCATACGCCTGTTTCAGACTGATCTCAGTAAAAAGTAAAACTTAATTTATCAAGAATGCTCGAAATTGTTTAAAAAAAGATATCACAAAATAGTTTTTGGAATTATCACGTAGATAATGCTGACAACTGTCGCAAGCAGACTCTTTAAACCGCAACAATGTTGTGGGACTAGTTGGTTGTCAAGTTGTATAGAACTGAAAAAACAGCTGATATGTAACAACTCTGATTGATTTTTCAGATTTCGTATATATTATTTTAAATTATCTCACTAACCATTAATTGTACTATGATGCATACGAAAAAAACTAACAATTAGATTGTTATTTATTATTAATCAAATTATTAGTTTATCAATTGAGTTTGAAAAATATAGCAAGCTTTTTGATTAACTGAAGCCAAGACAAGAAAGGCAGTATGCGCACATTGAATTGCGCAGAACCGTTATACTATTGGGAGTATTTTCTAATTGTTTTATATAGTTTCTTTCTCTAAGACCTTCGCCCAATGTTGACCTATTAGCACCTTATGGAAACAAACACAAAATTTGAAGCTAATCCACATGTGTGCTACATTACAATTCAAGATCCTTAAATGTGTAACGTATTGTGAGAGTATATGAATGTTTGTACCAATATTATACCGCCTCTTTTCTTAGTGTTTTTAATAAAAAATAATAAGGAATAAAATCAATTAATTTTATTAGTTTCGATAAAATATAATTTACGAATATGAACATGAATTTAACATCAAACTTGGTATAATGGAAAATTGCAGGCAATATCATCAAAAGTTCTTCTAACAATTACGTTGATGGTCAGTGAAAATTTAAAAGGCAAATTAAATGGTTCAGAGTATCTCATAGTTGTTGTCGAACGCTACTTTATTACGCGATATTTGAATCGCAAACTTACGTAATTGTTAGAATGTTTAGATGCAAACGTATTTTAGTGGCAAATAATTTGGCGAAACGTTTGTACGTGTTAAAGACATTTACGTAGTTTTAGTTTTCACCAAATATTTACAAATTAGAGTATCAAAATATAGAACCAATTATATGTTCTAAAAAAATTGGTTTCAGCACTTTTAGGACCACGTTTATCCAATGATGTATTGACTATCCATGTATACTTAAAACTGCATTTCCTTTACTGGATCAGAATCCATTTTGCTTTGAGATAAAACATTCTAAAATTCGATAGTTCCATTAAGTTTCATAGTTTTATTTATTCAACTATTACATTTATTATAAAACTGTGTGAAGTTTGGAGAGAACAAGGCTACAAACTCAAATTTAATTCAAAGGCCTACAAACAACTTTCTATATTTAGACAGGAATATTAAGAAACACCCAAATTGATGGTTAAATAGCATTAAAAATAGCACATAAGAGATTACAGTGTCAAATGCAATTAAGTTTTAAAGTAAAGCACTATTAATTTTGTTAAAAAGTAAAATACTATTTCTAACATACCTGTATGGAAGTCTCCGTGTTAAATGATTTATTTCGAACGGTCATTATCATCCCTATTTCGTTTCTGGTTATCCATGTCCTTTCTATGCAAACACAGCCGATTTTTCTTTCAAATAAAACACGCGGGTCACTTTACAAACACTGGAAGCAAAACTATGACTGGATCATATCATCTCGTTTCAAAACAATGGCTTTTCTCAAACAATTCAAAATGGTTGCTGATTGTTGTTCACGTGGATTGAGCACATTGTAACTGGAAATCATCGTAGTCATCAACATTTTTTGTTGGTATATTATGAATTGCTTTCTTCAGGTTTAAGATCTTACTCGATTGCAGTAAACTGTGTTTCAAAACTGCAAATAAAATTTCCATTTTTGTCATCTACTTTCGAGAAACGTGTGGGCTACTTGAAAAATGTAAAAACATAAGCACATTATCGTGGAGAAAACGTTCACTTCTTCTAAATGTTTCTTTTCAGCTTTCTTTAATAACAAAATTATAAATGAACCCCTATTCTGATTTCATGCTCTCAATGAAGAAATTATTTCGTGAAAATGTATGTTTTAATAGCAGGGCATGCGTATTTCCAACAAAGACAAATGCTATTTTTTAAAGGTTTTGAAACTTTCGAAAAATAAATTATTACAACTAAGTAATGTTGTAATTAGTAAGACTACTCTGATAAATAAAATAAATAAACATTACGCACACACTTTATCTTGGTTACCTCGACACTCGAGCTCCCTTGTCCTTGTACGATAGATGTCTGACGCTGAGTAGCACGACCCGTTGAGCAACGCAGAGTAGGCGCAAAAATGTAAAAATGAATGACAAAAGAAAGATAGAATAGATATTATCTGTGCACATTTTCTTGAACCCTCATTTTGTTAAATGCGTGAGGAACAGTGAATTTGTTTATTTCGACACCAGGACTATTATATCAAATCTTTAGTTCATTACAAAATGGTTTCAATTACACGGTCAGATTGAGCAGTACCGCAAGGTGAGCTTCTCTTTTTCAACGAAACGCCATCTGGAGTATTTTAGGTGGCACGAACTATCAACGAAGTTTGTAAACGCACAATCACGGCCGACTCTAGTACCACGACTACTAAAGTTGGCCGTGGTACAATCCACACTCAGCCTTGAGCCATTCATGTTATTGCAGATCATTTTCTGTGTTGAACGTACACTGGAAATATTATTGTATCGACAGAAAAATCTGAATTATGTACAAGATCCGAATAAAATTAAATAGTTCGCAGTTTGATGAAGAGAGGGAAGGCGATACAATACTGAACGTTACAATGTAGCTACGATGGCACAATCTCCAAGTAACAACAAAACAGCTGGTGAACTGCGCCTTGGGATTCATTTGTTCTATAACTTGAGATGACAACACTGCAAACGCAGAAGGTTCTGATTCGATGTTGCCAACTAGCTGGAATGTACTACACTCTATAGTATATTCTCGCTCGTTGGCTGTTGCTTAGATGACGGCACTGGCGTTACCACGTGATCTGAAAGTCAGCATCAGCCAGTTTCTAATTTTATTCGAAATTCAAACTAACAGGAGAAAAAGTAGTACAGGCCTGATCACAATAATACATAAGTCAGAAAAAAATTAATCGAAATATACCTTTCACATTTTTATACATTAAAAGAAATATAATTTATTAAACCTCAAAATATACAAAATGATTTTCCCTTATGTTTCATAACATTGAATTTGGTTAAAGTTCACCACCGAGTTCAATGACAAAATATACATTATTACCATTCATTATCAAAATTATCAATCAATTGATCAAGTACTCCCTGTCAATACTTATTTGTTTAATACACATTTCATTAATTGTTTATATTTTATCTCATCACGGTTCTTTCTACATACATATTCTGTATATTATTGTTTTCTCTTCCTAAACTCTGTTAACAACCGTTTCATATTTCTATTTACCCTTAAGGCCGCTACACACGGGCCAATTTGTCGGACCGATCGTCGGGACAACAAAATTGGACTCACTGTCCGTTCAACAATCCGAATTTCCAGTAGTGATCTGAATTGTGAGAAGGTGACATCTATGCGAGCCACACAGAGCGAGCACAGTGATTCCGGACCTCGAAAATCTGGCTAAAATGAAATAAAAATCCTATTTAGAGACGTTTATGTTTACAATAGTTAAGCTGTAGTCATAGGAGTTAAAATGCAGATAACGATTTTTTGTGTTCATCCAGTTTGAAAGCCAACAACAAGCAACCGTGCTGTTACAGCAGCAAAAAATACCATCAGGTTATTAACATTTTTTGACAAAGTTTTTGTAAAAATATGACAGGAGTTAAAATATTTAGTTCCAGTGAATACTGAATATTATGTTAATTACTAAAGTGAAAAATTAATGAGAATTTCTAAAAAAAATAATTAAAATGCATGTGTAACGCATGAAAGCATGTGTAGGCCTAAATAATAATTCTGCAGTCAAATTTACAATTTGCATGTATGTACTAAGCATTACCTTTCAAAATCTCAAAAGTTGCTGCATCTTTCTGTAACTGGATTGCTGGCTCATGTTTGAATAAAGGAATTTTTAAGCCTTTTAATAATGATTTTCTCATGATATTGTGTGTAATTTCTACAATTTATAAATACAAACAATTGTTTTTCATGTCATTCTCATACTTTTTGTCAAAATTCGCTTACATTACCGATTTTGAAAAGCAATTATCATTCTATGTTTTATTTACTTTTCTGCCAAATTTGATCCGTCATTTTATTTCTTGAAACATTTTAATTCGTAATCAGCGATCGCCAAACCCCCTAGTACCAAAGAACTTTGTAATTAAACAATTGTTTCGCATTTGAACCAGCGTTTTGAGGACTGAAATTATTGTATGTTGGCCTAACACTTCAATTACACTTCACAATTTGTTTGGCAGTATGGAGGGAGAATCGGCGGTCGTGCGGTTTGATCATCCGCAAAAACTAAACAAAGGAAAACAAAAAAAATGTATAAAACCCGTCATTTATAAGAATTCTAATAGTCAAACAATCCTTTTTTTTTCACTTCATTATAGATTGTTGTAGGTACATTTTTAATAATATCGGCAACATACTACATCATTGTCTTAAACCTTTCAAAAGTTATATTTTTTTGACAAAACCTTTCCAATTCAAACTCGAGAATAAGCTCCATCATATAATTATCTAATTGAATACTTAATATCTTGTTATTAATATGATATGCATTCAATTCTCATAATTTTTTGAATGGTATACTATCATAAGTCCTTTCTAGATCTATAAAGATAGTGTGAATTTGTTGTACATAAGCATAACTTGTTGTATCAATAGCTTTAAAATAATATATTATTCATAGTTAAACATCCCACCCTAAAATCCATTTGAATTTCTTCTTTGTAACAATTATATTCATTTTCTAAAAAAATATTTAATTATTTTACTATGTATTCTTGTGAAAATATCCAAAGCAGTGATTTCTCTATAATTACCACAATCATTTCAGTTACCCTTGTTAAATATTACTGAAGTTAACACATGTTTCCACTCATCAGGAATCTTTATCTCCATTTAAACATTTCTCAAACATATCTTTTATCGATTCTTTAAGAGTTTGAGAGCCATACTTAATGGTTGTTCTGCTATTATGCCATTTAACCCTCTCCATACCAACCTCTAAATGCAACAGGAAATACCAAGCAGGGTACATGTACCCCACTTGAATATTAGGCAAAATTTCATTGAAATATGAAATAACTAGCTAAAATATAAACATTTTATTATTATGAGAAGTTAATATATAATGTAAGACAAATTTAATAGAATTAATTTACTTTATTTCTACATTTCTCTTTTACTATACCAATTCACTTCATCAAAATACTTCTTTCAAGGTTATTCACATTTTAGGGAACTGATGCATACTTTTATTGTTTCTGTATCTAAATGTTCGTTACATTTAAGTGAGTCGTTTAATGCATCTTGTTCTACTCTTTCTATCTTTGTTTCTAATAATTAATAAAGAATAAAAAATAGTGATGTGCAAAACAAAGAAGGGTACAAATATATCCCAGTGCTTGTTTTTAAGAGGAAAACTTCAAAAAAACTCTTAACTTTCTTTAAAACGTAGCTGTCATAAGAGATATTTCAGACAATGTAACAAAATTTCAATATCACCAAATAAGCAAAATGTACACAACAAGTAAAACAGTGAGATTGGGATACACATGTACCCCACTTGGTATGCGAAGGGTTAATCCTCAAGATTTCCCATTTTTCAAATATCTAATCTTGATAAAAAATGTCTATAATGAGTAAATTAAAAAAATTAATGATAATTGTTTAGAGTACAGTTACTTATGGAGCAGAAGTATATCAATTGAATCAATCTTTAAAATTGTCTTTATTATGTATGGATGTTTTTAAAAAGAATGTCAAGAAGGAAATAATAAAAATAGTACTATAAGGGAAAGTATGAAAAAAAATAATGTTAGATTACATAAATTACAATCAATTAGGATGATTTGGTTATATAAATTGGAACTGAATCATGCACCCAAACAAATATATAATTGGACTCCAGTAGGAAGAAGAAAAAAATGATGGCTGAAAAATACATGGAATCAAGAAATTTATAAGTTGATAGAAATGAATAGTTTGAAAGATGAGGACTGTGATGATAGAGAAAAATGGAAAAAAAATATTAAAATCAGTATTCATATAAAATGTAATGTTGAAACAAAAAAGTGAAGAATTTTATTGCATACCTTTAAAATAAAAAAAAACTTTCAGAGTCATGACTTCCCCTTCAAATTTTACTTAATTATAAGAAATTAAATTATGAAATTTAACTATACCAAAGAAATGCCTGAAGTGACCAAATAGTCATTGATTTCAATCAAATTTCCTTGACTGAGGACTGATAGTCAGAGAATAAGCACCTTATTAAAAACACACACACACATGCTATTAAAGTTTCAACCAATCCTACTTGTCCACATGTTACCTTCCTCTGTTTTTAATGCATGCATTTTATATCCCATCTATTGCTGACTTACTTGCAGAGGACCTATTAGATCAATGTTATCAGATTAGTAAAAGAGCAGCAAGATACAACAAAACTTTCTATATCATATGAATGTACTGAAATGAAATAGACACAATTTAATTTTTAAACTTTAGATGTGGAATTTCTGTTAAGCCTCACAGATAAAGTAAATTTCAATTTGTTGAGTGTAAAACAAGGTACATACATTATTTATTTACTTGTACTCTTCTTGAAATGCCATTAATTTACAGTACCAAAATGGAGTTGTTTGCAAGCAAAAATTCATGTTTGTTAGTACATTTCTTTATTAACAAATACCAAAATGGATTTACATTCTTCAGCATTCAATATACCATAATACACATCCAGAACCCCATAAAATAGAATCCAACTGAGTTAATAGCTAATATAAGTTAGACACATAAGAATAAAATATTTTCAATAACAAGGAAATCTTATTACCAGGAATTCAAACACATATCAATTGTCAGATAAAACAATCAAAATATCACCCTAAGTCCAATTGTAGTTATACTCACTTAATCTAAATAATAACCTAATGTAGACTGCATTACAATCAAAGGTTCATTCTCTTTTTTTCCTTTGAAAATAACAAACCTACTTTTTAGTAAATTCTTTCTAATATACAAAAATGGTTATTTTTCATTGCAATGCCATAAAAATAGAGTATTTTGATAAAATCTATGAACTTTTCAACATATTTACTTTACAAATTAAAAATTTTTGCTGCTGTATAAATAGGGCACTGGGGAAAAGGCATGTCATTTGCATGTAAAATTTTCATATCTTAAAAATTTAGTTTTTACATAAACATTACTTTCAAAAGTTCATTTATTTATTTTCTTGAAGTTATATATGATATTATTTTTTGGTTCAAACAAAAATTCTGATGGAACATTCCAGTACAAACGAGGCACAAACGATTTGGAATGGTTCCAATTTTTTGGCAGGGGTGATGGCAAAGCTGGTATTATGTTTAGCATGAGGCTACCACCTCTACTTCAAAATGGCTATATCTTAATTATTTTTTGCAACACACAAAAATTCTGGTGAAAAATGTGGTACAAATGATTTAGAATGGTTCCAATTTTTTAATGCTGGTGGCTGCGCCAACATGAAGTTGGCACTGTCACATTATAATGGCTGCACTTTAATTAATTTCTTTGGTGCACACTGACATTCTGGTGCAAAAGCTCAGTAAGAATGGTTCCCATTTTTTTATGATGGTGGCAGTGTTTGTGTAGAATTGGCACCTCCGTAATTTAAAGTGCTCTACTTTGTAAGTAGTTTTGCTAGAAATGTTATTGTAGAACAAATGTGTACAAACTAGGTACAGATGAATAGTAATGGTTTTAGTGGTTTTCACTGAGGGGGCAGTGCCAACATAACGTGCATATGGTTATTCTGATACTCATCTATTAGCACGTCAATGTTTAGTGCACTGGCTATCAGCCAATTAACTCCAAACTTGCTTATAGGAATGGAGACCTACCTCTGGTCTCTAAATGTCCCACACAGACAATAGCACACATTTGTATTTTCCAATCGAAATAATGCACAAGAAATTTACTATAAATATTTCAACCAAGCATTTTGCAGTCATTTGTACTGGTTTTTACCACTGTCATTTATGGTGCACCCAGCACCACAATGCTTAGCACCATCTTGCAAATTTATCATAGAAGATATAAAATTTTAAGAAATAAATGTAGGAACATGTACAAAAACTACAATTATTGATACTTGATTTGTCATTTCAATAATATAATTGAATGGTTTTCATTTTATTAAGTTGTACCTTGTGTAAGAGAAAACCAAATATTCCGAAACATTTATTTACTAAGCATGCTAAAAATATTCAATCACATAATTTTGACAGCACAAAAAATTGTTAAAAGCAGTACATTGACAATAATAGTTTTCATCAATTATTAATAAAACATGAACAAAATTGGGAGCAAAAATACAAAGTACCCTGTCATATAAATAGATCAGTGGTAAAAAATAGATTATTTTTAAACAATTTAATTGTAACTATTTAGGGGGAACCAAATTCTATTGCTGAAAAGATTTTCTGAATCCACAAACACGGACCAAACCTGATGAATCGCACTTTAAAATCTTCATGAGAAATGCTCTCATTTTCCCAAGAAAGGAAGTTTATTATTTAATTTAACGTTTATATAATTTTATAAAATGGCACATCTCAATTGAGAGACAAAAAAATCAAAATAACCTTCAAGAAAATCACAAGACAGGTATGGTCCCACTCCCAAAGCCAATTGTAATTTTACTCAATTTATATTAAAAAAAAACAACCTAATATAGATTGCATCACATCCGAAAGTACATTCTTATTATTTTGATGACGTTCAAGTTAACACTTAAATTTTGTATATTATTTAATTACTATTTACAGAGATCTAAATTCTTCCCCCCCCTGGAAAAATTTGCTACATCCAAAAACAGAAGCAAAACTTGATGAACTGCCCTTCCACATTCTCATCTGCAATGCCGTCTTATTCTTTTTTCAAGTAATGAAGTTTATTATTTAACATCCAATGGGTAACATTCATAAGTCATAACTATGTAACCCATTAATATAATATATAATACCACTAAAAACAATTTTAATAATACTAATTAATATAATATAACATTGAAACATTCCATAATTCTTGCATAAATTGCTTGAGGAACACTTATTTTCTCTCGTAGAGTTTGCTGACAACTTAATGATATTCTTTTGCAGTGCAGGATTTGGAGATGGAGCAGACATGAAAAATTTTACTAAACATTCCGGAAATACATTTTTGTGCATCGTTATTTTTAAAATGACTCATCTCGATATACTGCACTGCCAAAAAAGTTCATGAAATTGAAAAACAACTTGCAGGTGTTCCCCACTTTATGCAAGGTATTATCCATGAGTTTCTCACATCAGATTCAACTATAGGATTTGTTCATTTAAAAAACAAAATTTATGCAAACACCCCAGCATTTCAAAATATGTAAATCCATTATCAGGGCCTTCAAATGGTCAAAAAACTATTGGCAAAGTCCTGAACAAAACAGTGAAACACTAATCAATAATTGAAAATAAAAAATAATTAGATATAAAACACCAATCTTATTGCCACCAGTATGACAATAAATACATAATATTCAACCCATGTGTTAACAGAAAGACTGTTGCAATATTACAAGTTTCGTTGATTTGTTCATGCCTTAGTACGCCATAGTATTTCATAGCACTGAGAATGAAATTACATGTTTAGAAATGTTGACACACTGAAATATTAATAAAAATAAAAATAAAATAAAAAAATAAAATAAAAAACACAAAACAAGTATTATAAGACAATTACAATCATCACAGTTACCAGGGAATCTGGTCGTTATTGCATAAAACAGATCTTACAAACATTCACAGCTTTTTTTAATTGTAAGGCAGAGATAATTCACATTATTAACGTTATCACACACATTAGGTGTAATACAATTGTCACCCATTTTCTTGACAGTATAATTAAATATAAAACAAGTTTTATTATTGTATGAAAGATTTAAGGCAATATTTTATAAGTTGTTACTCAAATCAAAAATTCGTGATGACTAGGGAAACAATTCTAAAGATTCCCTACAAACGAGGAAATTAGAAAAAATAAAGAAACTTAAAATGCTTATATAAAAAATTAGGCTGCTGTTGTGTTAAACTTTTGGAAATTTTCTTTCCATATATTTTCAAGTCGGAATCTTATGTCGGGATTGTATCAATTTGCGAATGGTGTCACCTATCATCTAAACATTCCGGTGATACTAGCGAGTTTGTGCACCCTCGAACGTTAAAGAATTTTCGATCTACAGTGCATGCGCAGTTCAAGTTTCGCACCACTTGGTGCATCTGCGCATGTCGTTAGTACTGTCCGCTACGGCGTGCACAAACTCCCTATTTCTTTCGAAAAGAATTCCGACGGGATCGACTCTCGACGGACCGAGAACGGCTGCCATCATAGTTAATTAAGATTATAATTGCAGAAATTGAGTTAATTAACACAAAACGGCACAACATTTCAACGTCATACAATAATTTCATGTTACTGTGTCAGAACACTGTGGTCGTGAACCTATTCAGAACACGGGGTCCAAGTGGAACGTGGCGGTGTGCTCAGTTTGTCGGGTTTGTAACTTTTCCTGCCACTTGCTGTGGCAGCTATTGTAAGTGAATGCGTCGTTGAATGACATCATCTTTCAACGGCGTATGACCATGTACAGTGACAAGTGAGGAAAGTCCTATTTACCGTTTCTAGCTAAAAGTAAGATTATATTGTTATAAAAATGTCAAAATGAATATAAACGATATAGCACACAAGTGCATTGGCTTAAAAGGGGGAAATCTCCCTTATACAGGACAAGACGCATAGAAGATTTTAGACTTAATAACTTGCCTAACTACATCGGAAAGTACCGTATCTGTGGAAACTGCCTGAATACATCGTCGAACATGGTAAGTCTATATACAGTGACATAAGGGAGGAAAAAATCTATAGGTTGTCGGAAGGCGTAAGAGTTATATTGGCAGAGAAATGTCAAAATGTCGTAGAGGATATAGCACACGTGTGCCTTGGGATAGAAGGACATGACCTGTATATAGGGAATAAGGCACATACAATCACTTAATAAAATCCGACACCTCGGATCGTGTCGATATCATCTTGCGGCGGGTGACCGTCGCCGTGCAGCGGACGTCACCAGGCGCGGCGGGCAGCCCAGCTCCTGAGCAGGGCCTGGCCGGCCTCCCCGCGGGCCATCTGCGCGGGCGTGCGCCCCTTGGCGTCGCGCTGGTGCATGTCCGCGCCGGCCTTTAGCAGCACCCGCATCGCGGTCTCGTCCCCGTAGTAGGCGGCCACGTGCAGCGGCGCGGTCCCCTCGCAGTCCACCCTCAAGGGCGACGCCCCCTCGCTGAGCAGCAGCGCGCAGCACGCGGCCGAGGGCGACGGCTGCCCGCGGGGCCGCGGGGCGGGAGGGGGAGGGGGGGCCTCTTCACCCGGCGCCGGCTCCGGCCCCGCCGCGCTCGCCGCCGCGCAGTGCAGCGCCGTCCAGCCGCCGTCGCTGCTCGCGCCCACGTGCGCGCCCTGCGCACGCGCGACACGCAAACCACTTTCATAAGGGCCACTGCACACGAGCGTAGCGTTGACGCGGACTACTTAGCACTGATGACGTTAGCCGCGACAATGCATGATCTTAAGTCACTACACGCGCGTCGTAGATTAGCACTGTATCTTGTGCGAAACGACACACGAGCGCTGTTGGCAACGCGCGTCACATAGCGGGCGTTATCTTGAATTACGTTGTAGTTTGGGCACTTTGAGCTGTAGGTGCAAGGCATGTCGCTCAGAAAGCTCGTGAGTCGTTTCGCACAAGACAGAGTTGCGCAGCTTCCGTCTAAAGCGGTAGGAAACGGAGAACAACACAAAGGAAACGGAGAACAACACAAAGGAAACGGAGAACAAACACCAAAGGAAACGCGGAAACCAACACAAAGCGAAGACGGAAGAACAACACAAAGGAAACGTGAGAACAAACACAAAGGAAGACGGAGGAAACAACACAAAGGAAACGGAGAAAACACAAAAGGAAACGTCGAAAAACAACACAAAGCGATAACGGAGAAACACACAAAGGAAACGTGAGAACAACACAAAGGGAAACGGGAGAAACGAACACAAAGGAAACGAGAACAACACAAAGGAAACGGAGAACAAACACAAAGAACGGAGAAACAACACAAAGGAAACGGAGAACAACACAAAGGAAACGCGAGAACAACACAAAGGAAAACGAGAGAACAACACATAGGAAACGGAAGAACATACAACAAAGGAAACGGAGAACAACACAAAGGAAAACGGAAACAACCACAAAAGGGAAACGGAAACAACACAAAGGAAACGGAGAAACAACACTAAAGAAACGAGAACAACACAAAGAAACGGAGAACAAAACACAAGGAAACGGGAACAATCACAAAGAAACGGAGAAACAACACAAGAAACGGAGAACAACACAAAAGGAAACGGAGAACAACACAAAGGAAAGGAGAACAACACAAAGGAAACGGAGAACAACACAAAGGACGGGAGAACAACACAAAACGAAACCGGAGAACAACACAAAGGAAACGGAGAACAAACAACAAAGCGAAACGGAGAACAAACACAAAGAAACGGAGACAACACAAGGAAACGGAGAACAACACAAAGGAAAACGGAGAACACACAAAAAGGAAACGGAGAACAAAACACAAGGAACGGAAACAACACATAAGGAAACGAAGCACAACACAAGGAAACGGAGAACCAACGCACAAAGGAACGGTGAGAACAAACACAAAGGAAACGGAGAAAACTGGTGGAAAAGGCAGAATAGGAGGCGCTGGCTACATTCAGAAAAAATGGTCCTTTCAAGCAACTCGCGCACATCTCACCCTGTTGAGACCAGCACGAAGAGGGCAAGAGGCTCTCCGGCCGTAGGCGGCCAATCGTGGAAGGGCAGTGTAGCCCCACATGTTGCACGACCCCATGTTGCACCCGAATCCAGCGCCGGCCCTGAACCTCGCGCGTCTCCGCCGACGCCACGCTTCGAGCATCGCCCAAAAGTCGTGCTCGGCCCAGTGGCCTCTCCGCTCAGTGCGAAAACAGATGCTGACGTGACGCCCTGGGGAAACCCGGTTATGGAGCCCTTCTTCACTGAAGAGAAGAGCCACTGGACGTCGGAGCTGCAGACCTCTCTCCACCGGAGAAGGGGCGGCTGGACCCCGGACTTGGACCTCTCTCCACTGGAGAGAAGGGCCGCTGGACGCCGGGACTGTGGACCCTCTCCACTGGGAGAAGGGGCCGCTGGACGCCCGGAGCTGTGGAACCTCTCTCCAAGGGAATAGGGCGGCTGGACGCCGGACTTGACCTCTCTCCACTGGGAGAATGGGGCGCGGACCCGGGCTGTGACCTCTCTCCACGTGGAGAAAGGGCGCTGGACGCCCGGACTGTGGACCTCTCTCACTTGGGAGAAGGCACTGGACGCCGGACGTGTGGACCTCTCTCCACTGGAAGTAAGGCACCTGACGCGGGACTGTGGACCTCTCTCCACGGGAGAAGGCGGCACTGGATCGCCGACTGTGACCGTCTTCTCCACTGGGAGAAGGACACGGACGCCGGACTGTGACCGCTCCCACTGGAGAGAAGGGCACTGGATCTCCGGACTAGTGGTACCCTCTCTCCACTGGAGACGGGGGCACTGACGCGCGGAACTGTGACCTCTCCCCACTGGAGAAGCAGGTGCGACTGGACGCCGGATGTGAACCTCCCCTCATCCACTGGAGAAAAACGGGGCGTCTGGGCCACCCGGGACCTGTGACCCTCTGTTTCCACTGGGAGAAGGGGCGCTGCGCCGGACTGGTGACCCTCTCTCCACTGGGAGAAGGCGCTGGACGCCGCGCGGACTGTGACCTCTCTCTCACTGGGGAGAAGTGGCGCTGGACGCGGTACTGTGGAAACCTCTCTCCGACTGGAGAAGGGGCACTGGACGCCCGGACTGTGGACCTCCTCTCCAATGGGAGAAGGCACTGGACGCCGGGACTGTGCGACCTCTCTCCACTGGGAGAAGGGGCACTGGACCCGGACTGTGGGACCTCTCTCAACTGTTAGAAGGGGCGCTGGGACGCCGGAGTTGTGGACCTCTCTCCCACTGGGAGAAGGGGCGCTGGACCGCCAATCGATTTGATCTATTTTGCCACTGGGAGGGGAAGCTGGATTAGCTGAGTTGTGGAACTCTCTCTACAGGGAAGAGAGTGCTGGGACACTGGGGTAATTACCTCTCTCACACTGAGAGAGGGGACGGCAGGACCGTGGAGAAGTGGCACCAAAAGCAGAAGAACGGACCCACCTCGATTTTTCCATGGCTTGTCCTCGATTGTGGGCTGGTGACGATCACTGGAAAGTCGTGATGTCGGTGATATTGAGAAGATCCGAAGTTTTTCTATGAAGTCTCGAACACGCTAGGCAAAACTCCCCACAGACGTGTGCACTATTATGACGGGGGAACAAAGCCGTTACGGACGATCTTCCTGGAATAGTGCAGGGGCAGAGATTGGGAGGGTGAGACGAGGGGAAGAGAATGGTAGGGAGGCTGGTGTTAGTTGGTGTGGGTGTGACGGGCGAAGCGAGACGAGGAAAGAACAGGTTTGGTCAGAAGTAGTGATCAGAAAGGTAGAGGAGTTGCTTCGGCTAAGGTTTTAGAAGGATGGTGAACGACTGCTCGAAGAGATTGGAAGCACTTACTGGCGGCTGAGCGTCGTAGATGCATTCGAAGGCGCGCTTTGGAAGCCGAATGGTGGAGTGCAAGTACTTTGGCGGTTGGCATTTGGGAATGCCGGAACGTTTCCGAGATGACAGTCGAAACTTATGTCGGGAGACGGTCGCTTTCGCCGGCGTTGGTCGCGTGAAGACTGACTTTGAGGGAGAATAGCGGTGATCTCTGGACTGATGGTGGCTCTGGCGGCTCTGCAGGGAGCCGCAACGTATATAATGGGCGTTTCCTTCTAGAACTCTCGGCAGTATGTCTGTAAAGCAATGGATGAATGCAAAGACTGCTCGATGGCCACCGTGCCGGTGGTTGAGAAAATGGTGACAAGCTCGCAGCGGAGCGTCCTGAGAAAGAAATGGAGAAACTCCTGCACTTCGATATCGGAGGCTAAGATAGAGGCGATGTGCTGTTTGAGATACATATGTAGGAGGTAGCCCGATCGAACTTGACGTCAGAAAAGTGCGTCGGAGGTCTTTGCTGTTCTCAGGAGGAAAATAGATACAGACCACTGCTGAGAGGTTAGGACGTGTGAGAGGACTCTACAGAAGCAGGGCTTGCCGCATTATATAGGGCAAGGTCACTCATCGAGGGCGGCCTCGGAGTCTCGCGCTGCGTTGCGCAATCCCACAGAGGTGGACGTGGCATATGAAGGCGAAGCTGGGTGGAAGTCCCCTAACCGAGTTTGGTAAAACCGCAGAAAATGAAAAAGTACGGTTAGGCGGATGGGATCCCACGAAAGAGAACTTTTGCCCTTTTGAAAAAGCTGATGCCATAGCGAAATACCTCCGAAACGTATCGCAAGTCTTTGACTGAAGGGTAGGTTTATTTGTATATCAAGCCAAGATGAATCAAAGTTTTTGTCGGGCGGTAAATTGTAGGCGCAGTGTGACTTAGCTTGCGGAGGCTTCGGAATGAAGGAATAGATGAAGAAACATAGGGCAAATGAATGCCGACCATGGGGAGAGGGCAATGAAAGGTGGATTCGTGTATAGACAGCAGGGAATAGAAATCTGAGACATAGCTGGAGAGGGAACGGAAACAGTCTGCGTTCGAGCTGGGGATGGGATGCCGGACGGGGACCGGAACAGGTGCGAGGACGAACTGAGAGATGCCCGGACGCAACAGAAGGAGTTGGAGACGGGATGGTAGCAGAGGATGTTGGAGGCGGGGAAGCAGGAAGGATGTGGAGGCGGGATGGAGCAAGAGGATGTTGGAGGCGGGGATGGAGCAGAGGATGTTGGAGGCGGGGTGGACGGGAACGGATGGAGCCCATAGGGGAGAGCAGAGATGTTGGAGGTCGGGAGTGAGCAGAGGATGTTGGAGGGGGATGAAGCAGAGGATGTTGGAGGCGGGGATTGGAGCAGAGGATGTTGAGAGGCGGGATGGAGCAAGGAGGATGTTGGAGGCGGGATGGAGCAGAGGATGTTGGAGGCTGGGATGGAGCAGAGGATGTTATGAAGGCAGAGCTGGGGGATGGAGCCAGATGAGGATGTTGCGAGGCGAGGGATGGAGCAGAGATGTTGAGGCGGGATGGAGCCAGAGGCAGTTGGAGCGGCCGATGGAGCAGAGGATGTTGGAATGAGCAGAGGATGTGAGCGATGAGCAGAGGTTGGGAGGCGGGGATGAGCAAGGATGTGGACGGGGGATTGAGCATGAGGATGTTGGCAGGCGGGATGGCAGAGGATGTTAGAGCCGGGATGGAGCAGAGGATGTTGGAGGCGGGGATGGAGCAGAGGATGTTGGAGGCGGGGATGGAGCAGCAGAAGTTGGATCTACAGTGCTTGTGATTGTAGAGAAGGTTTCGGCAACGGTGGAAGTACAAGCGATTGGTAGTGTTGCAGCAGACGATACGTCATAAGAGATAGTGGGTGTTTCAAGTTTCTCGGCATTTACAGAGAGGGGAGAGAGAACGTCTGACTGTGTGACTGAGGAGATTGTTGGGGCCAAGTGAGTAACGAGAACAGAGAGATTCGTGGGGGTGTCTGAACCGGAGGGGGAGGCCGGTGCACTGGGGCGTGGATACGGGCGCGGTTCTCTGGGCGAGAATGGGCCGTTGGTGTCTGTACGTGAGCACATCTCACGGGACAGGGAGGTTGCACTGTGTCTTGAATGCGAGGACGTGGCGCTGACATCTAGATAAGACGACTGGTCGCGTTGCATTGACATAAGGCTGGTGTCTTGACTGAAGGACAGGTCTCGGCACAGGGACATGGAGCTAGTGTCTGGACACGATGACGGGTCGTGGAGCAAGGATGTGTCTGGATATGAGGACGGGGCGCGGTGCACGTATAAGGGAGTAGTGTCTGGATGAGACACGACAGATTGCAAGGATATGGCGCTGGGGCCTGGGAAGGAGGAGGGACCTGAATGCAAGAATAAAGCGCTGTAGTCTGGAAGTGAGGACGGGTCGGAGTGGATGGATGGTGAGCTGGAGGCTGACTGCAAGGGCTGGAACGATGTTAGTGTGTTGTTGCCGGAACGCAATGAAGTTGCGGAGTGCCAGGAAAGGTCGGAATCTGAGGACGAGGCGGAGTGTGCTATGAGGACGTCTGGGGACATCGTGGTGGCCGCGAGGTTTGAGGGCGAGACCCTCTGGATATCAACAAACGCCTGCGTCGTGGCCCAGTGGAGCGTTTGGGTGTGTCGCACGGCCGTGTTGAGCTCCACCATCGCGTTCTCCAGGTCCTCCATGCGACGCGTCAAGGAGTCTATAGCCCGCCAGGAGGCGCTGTAGGTGGCCGTGTTGAGTTCTGCAATGATAGTCAAAACCATACGATTTAATACATATCGCGGCGAAAACAAATTAAAAGACTCAGTAATGGACATAAAACGATACTCTAACTTAACAATATTCCAATGTGCGCCGATCAGCACAAGTGGTTAACGTTTCTGTACAGAAAAAATGAAATAAAGGAAGGTAATTAATGAATTGCTTGTCAAACTAACGAAAATCAAAAGCGCAGATGTCGCTATCAAATACATTGTATCATGCAGAATATCGCGACGAGGGAGTACTTATTTGTGGAACTACCATGTTAATAGGTTATTGGTGCTGTAAGTATAGTGCATACTTCTATCGCGTTGGAAGCGTGGTTTTTCCTCGAGATGATATTCGGCCCCGGCCTCCACGTGGGCTAGGGAAGTTTTCCCATCTTACTCTCACGGGATAAACTCTAAGCTTCCGACTTAACCTCTGACATGGGTGGTAAGGTGGTTCATGTAGGAAGTGTGTGTGTGTGTGTGTGTGTTATAGGGATAGGAGCGGTCAAGGATGAGGAATGAAAGATGGCGTGCAGTCAATTGCTCTTTTGTTTGGGTACAGTCCAGCACTGTTTTGTGCTGATCGAAGAAACTACGAGGAACTACCTATCAGCATAGCCGGATGCTAAAATGTACACCCAGATATGTAGCGGTCGAAAATCTGCCCCCGTCCCGTCGACGTTGAACCCTAGAATCTTCTGGCCACTGACGCGACGCTTGAAAGGTAGTAATACGAGCCACCGTATCAAGCTTGCATTGCAATTAATGTAGTGTGTGTGGAGGAGGGATAAAGAAAAGTTGGTTTCTTTGTCCATTCGAAAAGGGAGCACTACTGGACACCTACAATTAGAAAACCAAACGTTTATTAATCAGCATTGAACTGCGCAACAACTTACGTCAAAAATACTACCAAAGGTTTTTTTGATACGACTGCCAAAAGTGCACATTGGGAATGGTTTTTGGTAAAACACCTACAACTGAAATATTTAAGTTGCGAAAACTTAAGTCATGTTAATTACGCGAATATATATATATATATATATATATATATATATATATATATATATATATAGTTTAGCCACTCAGTCACAAACACTTCAAAACTGAACTAGGAACAATATTTATTACTCCAGATATTTCGTTTTAAATGTGACGAAGCCTGCGCGTTGCCGCAGCACCTCTAGAGCTCTCTTTGGGTCTCGCCACATGACGTTTTATTTCTGAAGGTAGGTCGCGGCTTGTAGATCGACGTCTCGTCGTCCTGTCCAGGCTGCCCTTGCCTGCGCGGTCGCATTCCTGGCCCTCGCCTTGACCTTCTCGAACGCTGACCTCGCCCAGACGGACGCCAGGTGGAGCTCTGTGTGTATATGTGTGTGTGTGTATGTGTGTGTGTATATGTGTGTGTGTATATGTGTGTGTGTATATGTGTGTGTGTATATGTGTGTGTGTATGTGTGTGTGTATGTGTGTGTGTGTGTGTGTGTGTGTGTGTGTGTGTGTGTGTGTGTGTGTGTGTGTGTGGAGGGTGGCGTACTAGTGCGCCCGTCGGTTGAATGCAAAGTTCTAATGTTAATTTACCCGAACACGTATAAAGAATTCTGTTTACAACTCCCTTCACAGGTATCACGGAACTGAATTAAAATGTAACTCGCAACTCAAGGGTGGAAGGTGTTAAATTCTCACTTCCCTAAGCAAAATAGGCGTACCTACTTTGCACGAAACTGTAGAGATTTTTTAAAACATTTTTAAGAACAGTCTTGGGTAGTCCTCTGGTAGGCGCGTCGCAGCACTTGCCTAATGTATCGTCCTATAACACACTTTGTAGTGAACACGCGTATGTTCAGAACCTGTAAATCGGACCTAGAATTTAATTTCGTTTGGCGTTTTCCATTTCTAGGAATGTCTATTTGATAGGGCATTTCGTCAGCCATTTATTAAATAGTTGCAGAAGGTTACTCGTGCATTTGATCGATATTGCGAGCAACATTTTTAATTTACGGAGTTGACAATTCTTTTACACGTCTTCATATAACCAGCAATATAATATCAAGTATTATAAATTATACGATGTTTATGTATCAACAATATGGTCAATGGAGCTGTCATTTAAATCATACCCAAGTGTTTAAAATTGCAGAGTAGAAAGAATCAAACAATCCCGGAAATTAAGACGATAAAACTGTAATTCAGTATTTCAAAGATAAGAGAAATAATTTAAAAGTTACTAAATAACATCAAAATATATAATAAACTACAAAGATTAATTGAAACGGCACAAACACCTCAAAACTGCTTCCGTCATTCAAAGTATGTATCTATAATGTCAACACACACCATTAAATAATTCTATTTTTAACTAAATTTCAAGTAATGACCCAATCCCACATGAAATGATTACCCATTAGAAGACTTCACTTCCAGGTTGTTCTATTACAAGGACAAGGACGACTTCAAATGCAATTAGCGTTGTTGACAAAACCTATTAACAAAAAAAATGTTCGCTCTCCGTTAATATAATTTATCTTCATCGAAAAATGACCTTTAGTGTAGATATAATAATCATTCTGGGGAAATAATCAACCACCACTTTTCTAGCATCTGGCAAAACGAAAGTTATAGAAAACTTGAGAGAATTTCTCTCGTATTTGCAATTACTACTTCAAGATACTACAATTATGAAATTTAATAGGCTGACCATTCGGCTAACTTCAGAATGTGTGCATCTGTTTCGGACTGACCTTTGCAAATTAGATAAATTATTTTATCAAGGTGGTCGAAAATAAATTCGTAAACTACGGAGTTGCAACAAACCTTCCTCTCGTTACGCATCTAGCCTAATGTGAGCACATGCGATTTACCAAAAGCCAAGAACACACTAGTTTCCGTCAGTCATTCTAGTGCTATTGATTGATTGATTTAGTATTCCCGATTGATTGATTTAGTATTCCCGAACGCTCAACTGCCAGCACTAGTCCCTTATGTGTAGTTCGTATGTTTATCGCAGGTGACGTACTTCCACGTTAGATGGTAAGATTCAGTGTCGGCCTACACGTCAGCTCGCAATGTTTCTCTAACCATGTATCTCCCACCAGCAAGGCATCACCCAAATCGGGACTAGTTCTAAGCTCCCGAATAATCATCTGACACGTGTGGTAGTGATGGAAGTGTAAATATAGGTAAAGGTTCAGTATAGGACAAGGAGGAGGAAGGAAAAATCGCGCGCTGTCCATGGTATTGGTAAATTACTGCTCCGGCATCCACTTGTTATTGATCGGAGAAACCACGCAAAACCACCAATCAGAGCAGCCGGCCGCTAGAATTCCTCTCCAGACAGCGGCTGAATTCGACGTGGCTGTCTAGCTGATGCAGAAAATCCTGCCACCGTTGGAGTGGACCCCTAGGAAACTCCCGGTCAGAGGAGCAGCAGCGACATCAATTGAAATGCTCAGAATAATAATAAATCCCAACCAAAGTTGGTTTTGAGAAAAACGAATATTTTCGTTCACGTTCATTTTCACGCCGGACAAATGTTTGAAGGTATATTTTTGACGGCTTTGCAATGACCAATTTATTTGATATTTCGGCGTATATCAGATACATGCGGCTGGAGTTTACAGTCATACTTCTAAATCAGGGATGTCCAACTTACAAGGCCTCAATGGCTACAACTAAAACGTTTATGGTTGCGGGTCCATTTTCATTAATCGGGCGATACTCACTTGATACATTGTTGGTATCAGCAGTTCTGCTCTGAAAGGGAGAGGGATATGGAACCATGCCTGATATCGGGCCGTACCATCCCACAACGCATCGACACACATTGCAATTACTTTGTGTTTATGAATTTACTAGAACAAAACAAATCTAAACTTCACCTATTTTTACATTGCAGAGAGAGGTGTTGACCCCGATAGGGTACTTGGGCTAAGCACGCATTATTTTCGTCCGACATGCATGCAAAGGAATTTCGGGTTTGCCTAATGACCTTCCGCGAGTCACGATAAATTGCACCGCGGGTCGCATGCGGCCCGCGGTCACCAGTTGGACAGCACTGTTCTATCTGAATACGCGAGGTCGGTTGGGATCTGCTGTTATTATCCTGAGCGCATTCATTGATTCTTTGAGCCATCTTTGCCGGTCCTTACCTTTGATTTGATTGACTGCTTTACTGATTACGGGCACATCTAACAGGGTCATTAGTCCCGTAAGTGTAATGCACGTTATTTTGCTCTGGAGGGGGCGGTGATATTTCCACCACTGTATGGGGACATCCGGCGCCGATCTACCGTCGGCTAGCTTCCCCAACCAGGTATCTCCCACCAGCGCGTCACCGCCCCAGCCGGGACAAACTAAGCTCCGGACCGGTCTCCCGGCATGTGTGCTTGTTAGTGTAAGAAGAAAGAATAGGAAAAGGAAGAGGTAGGAAAGGTCGCGCGCGGTCCGTGTCCCGTTTGGTAGGGTAGTTCTCTGGCCCTCGCCTGGTGTTAATCGGAGAAACCACGGCAAACTTCCGATCAGAGCCGGCCGCAAGAATTCTCCTCCAGACAGCGACTGAATTCGACCTAGCTGACAAGCTAATATCGAAAATCCTGCCACCGCCGGGACTCAAATCAAGGCCCTCCCGGTCAGAGGGACTGCAGTGACATCAGTTGTTGCTGCGAGCCCCCTCTCCCGGTCTTACCTTCGCCACGAGCTTCCCCCTCGTCCTCGTGCGCGTCGTCCTGGGGCCCGTCCTCGCGCCGCTGCTCGTGCAAGCGCCGGACTCTCTCCTCCACGAAGGTCACGCGCATGTGCAGCCCTCGCAGGGCGAGCTGCAGCGGGCGCGCGCTCGCCTTGACGAGCTTCTCGAGCGCTGCCGTGAAGTCCCGAGAGGCGCTCGGGTGCACGTAGCCGACGCTGTCGACATTGCCGAAGTATTCGACGACGCTGCTGCTGCTGCTGCTGCTGCTGCTGCTGCTACTGCTACTGCTGCTGCTGCTACTGCTGCTGACCTCGGAACTAGTGGATGTCCGAGTCGAAGAGTTCCCCATTGCGATGGTCGCGACCCTGAACAGCACAATTCCTAAATGTTAGAGAGCAAGAATTAAGTATTTCTGAACAAGTCAACTACCGAGGTCACTAGACACGTAAGTGTAGTTCGTGTATATCTGGGAAGCAGTGGTGACATCTGGGAAGTAGTAGCTGTCCGCTCGAAGAAGATCCGGTGCCGATCTATACGTCTAGTTGAGAAGTTTTCTTCCAGGTTTCTTCCTGAAAGTGGCCACGCTTCATTTAGGACAAGCTCTAAGCTCCCGGGTGGTTTTCCAATGTGTGTGGTGGTTTAGTGCACATAATTCTGGGTGCTTGTATGGAAATCGAGAGGAGGGGGAAAGAATAAGGAAGGAGAGATCGCGCGTGGTCCATATGATACAGTATCGATTAAATCGATGTAAGAGTTATACTTTATAAAAGTAATGAAATCATAATAAATAAACGCTGAAGGAAAATAAATGAACGAAAATATACTATTTTCTTTTCATTATTGTCAATGTTTAAAAAATAAAATGTGTACAAAACTTTTTTTTATAGAAATTATAAAGTTTTTTTCAACCACACATTTCCCCGGTTTATCTGAAATTATTTTTCTATTAATCCCACTTTTCTGTAAGATTTGCCACGAGTACCGTCAAAAAAAATTATGCATTGATCTTTGATTTTATTTAAGATTAACCTTACGCAAGGTAAATTTTAGCTTTCTCTTCAACTAGTAACTCTACACTTCACAATTTGTAGAGCAAGAGTTGTTTCCTTGATATGTTTTATAAAATTTACTTTCAAAAACGTTAAGTGTACCGTAACGGGATTGGGCACCTTACTTTCTATTACTATATTCGTGTTGCACTGCTACGGTTTATCTGAAACAGTTTTTATATTAACTCTCCTTTTATTTAAGAACTGAATTGATTTGTTTTATTTACGTGGTGAGACTCAGGCCATGAAGTCTGCTCTTCGGCCTGACCACGCAAATTTCGGTAAGCCGCTTTCACCAACTAGCGGAGAAAGGTATTTCTTAGGCAATAAAACATGCGATTTGAATTTAGCTCAGAGGCATCATTTAGTCTTTATCTTTTACATGCAAGTAAATCTACTAACATGGGACAGCCGGCTTTACTTCCCCTCCAAAGAAAGGCGTTCAAGGATTATTTTCAGCCTTAAAAATCCACGCCCTTGAAAAGCCTCGATCGTGTTTGAACCCGCGCACTTGGGTATAATAGTCTGATAAACTAACCGTTACACCATCGCCACAGTTATTAAAACTAATTGTGTGTGCACACTCAGAAAGGATAACCCATTGATCATATTATCTTTGATTTTATTCCTTTACGTTCTATTAATGTCCCTTCACACGTCGACAGCACGGCGCGCGTCCAAACGCCGCGACTCGTAGCGGAGCGTTGGTTTGGAAGGTCGTGCCATTGGTTCGCGCCGCTGCCGCGTTCGGCGGCGGATCCTCGAGAAGCGCAGGAGGGCGTACGCGCCGCCGCAAGCAGAACACAGCTTTAAATGGCGGTCTTCCCACTGCACCGCCGGTCGCGGCGCGGTTCCTATGTTCGTCGTCGCCGGAGGATCGGTTAAACCTACTCCTGCAGAACCCACCCCTTCCATGGCGTACGGCGGGGGCGTGCAACGGTGGCGGCGTGTGAAGTGCCCTGCCGCTTACGCAAGTGCGCCGCTGTGATGACGTGTGAAGGAGATTCGTATCGCACGTTCTAAGGTGTCAGGCATGGCCTAGAGGGGGGGGGGATCTCGAGGCTTTGCTAGTGCTGGGGGATCTCGCTGACCAGAGAGTGGCCGCAGTATTGTTTTTCGGACAAAGGAAGTGCAGTCCCTGGACATATTAATGTAACCATTGCATTTCCTACATTTCTACATTCTGAAATTTCTTGGTAATGTCTGCGACTGATTTACTAGAATCGAGCCTATTGTGGAACTCTACGTGAAATTTAGATTTATTTAGTTAAAAAAAAGTCAAAACTGTATGTGACGTATAGGGGAGAAGATATCTGTGCACGATCTCTTGAGTTCCAGAATCTCTTCGTCATTTTAACTATAAATAATTGAAAGATGAGTAAAACTTTAAACTAAATAAATAAATAAATAAAAATAAATTTAAAAAATAGCAAGATGATGAATATTTGAAAAAAATAGACATTTTCGTTTCAGAGTTATGGAAAACATTTGCATCGGTAAGTGAATTACAAGAATGATTTTTCTGCATTGCTAACGAAATAGTGAGTCGCCCTTACCTCTTCTCCTACCATTACAAGCAAAAGGAGATTTCAACGTGCGCATAGTGAAGGTACATGCGCATAGCGAAGGTACAAGGTAAAAATATCCCCAAAACAACTTTCCTTGAATTGACTGTTTAAGATGATCTAAAATGGAACTCCCATATCACAGATCTGAACAACACGCTTACCAAGTCATGTTATGCCATATACATGCCGAAGTCAAATTCTAACTTAGATACACTGTGAATGGTGTACTTTGCCAATGTTGCATTATTGAAACTAATATTTCGCACAATTTCACCCCGTGACACATTAACTAAATACTATTTAATTCGAGTCTTGCCTTCAAAAAGTGACGGGCGAACCAGTTCACACAGATGACAATTTGAACAACCTGGAACTACCGTTAAAAATGATCTGAAATTATCCAAATGATAGTTTCGTGTTTTTTTTAATGTTCTCATTATTTGAATGTAACATTTTAAAAGCGTTTTAAAGCGCTTCTTATTATTGACCATCATATAGAAATATAAAGAAGTGGAAGTATGAAAATAGCATAACACCATAATGATTCTTTCTCAAGAAACATGCCCGCAAGAATTTCAATATGCGAGCTTTTACGATTCGGCTCCAGTATTCAGGTTTTATTCACGAGATAGAGCAAGCAATCGTCACATTCCGAAAGGTAACATCCATTCGATGAGTAATGAAATGCTCGTGACTAATGAATAACTGCTCAGCCTCAGCAATTTTCTGCGGTGGAGTGTGCACGTGTGTTTCAACATGCAATATAAATAATAAATAATATTAATAATAATAATAATATTAATAATAATAATATTAATAATAATAATATTAATAATAATAATAATAATAATATTAATAATATTAATATTAATAATAATAATAATATTAATAATATTAATATTAATAATATTAATATTAATAATAATAATAATATTAATAATATTATACTGGATTTATTGAAAGACGGCTCACTAAAATTAGTCATCCTATCGCGACACTTCGCGGAGTATTTTTTTACCAGAGCAGCCAAAACGACAGCTTTGTCACATTCCAGGCTTTGGAAGTTTTCTTACTCACAAACGACCGGAAGTAAGAACTGTCATTTCGCATGTGTGACCCAAATCTGTGCTGCAGCCGTGGTGTCATCTCCATGCTACTCGCGGCATTAAGGCAAAAAGAAGGGTTAGGCAAACCGCGTGCTCAACGTTTTCCTAATATCCAAATTTAATTTAAATACTTTCAAATGAACTTTTTTCTTTAAACTTTTTATTTACCCATTTTGGGATGTTAGGGATACTCCCAGAACTATTCCCGCTTCATTTATCTCTCTGAAATGTCAAAATTCTACAGATTCATTAGCACTTGCTTAGAAGGTCGTTAAAGCCCTTGCAACGATCTCCCACAGAGTTCTATTTACCATTGTGCAAGGACGTCCACACTCATGACCACTTCAAACCAATCCCGAACGGCACAAACCTATAAACGTCTTTTGGCAATTAACGCAACAGATGTTCTTATATCAGTCTTCAAAATGCGCATTTGAATTTGAAACATTCACTCCCTAAATTACACACACACACACACATACATATACACACACAAAATCCGAAGCATTATCAAGGCCACAAACCTTTCTAGCCTGCTATGCCACGCTGAAATCATTCACTCCCGAAAACAATACACCAAACTAAAAACAAATTATTTTCGAATTATTGGTAAAGGCAGATTCAAACCTTTCTGCACCAGCCAGCTACGCCGCGCCGCTACCGCCGCCGCAGCCGCCGGCGCTTGCACATCGACCGGAGACCGGTGCTGACCAGAACCCAGCAAAACTAGCCGGAAGGGGGAGAGGTTCCCCAAGTGAAGGTCTGCAACGTTTTGGTTGGCTCGCTAGGGTCAACGAGAAACTAATATACACTTAGACAGTACATATTAGTTGTAGTTATGATGCAAGATGTTTACGTCATGGTGATAGTGGTAATATATCTTTTGATTTAATTAGACTATCTTAAACAATAAAGTTTACTACCTCTTGTTTCATGATTCATATATTAAGATATATTAGGTGCATTATTTATAAACTGGAAAATTTTGCAAGTGACTCCGTACACATACTGTTTTACACGATCACGGTAAGGAACATTGGTATACCCTTATTTGATCTATGATCTGCTTTAGGTAAAACGTTTCTCAGACATACGACGGTTTATAAATATGTAATTTATTGATTAAAACATTTTTTGAAAATATGTATTATTAATAGTAATAATACATTAATATATGTTAAATTATAACAATGAACATTTTTATCAGTTTTGCTAATATTTTCATTACATATGTAGAAATAAATTGAAGAGGGAATTACTACATTAATCATACATTACTGAAAGAAGTATACTACTATAAATTGTCTTTATTTGGCTTTTGTTTATTTCACCTAAATAGTTATAGTTTAATAAAATGCATAGAAAGTGTCAGTGTGCAAATATTTAAAAAAAATATATTTGTGTTAATGTGAGCTAGGTTTAGTAAAAATCCAAAGTGTTGAAAAGTACGTTTTTTATTGCTTTTCGTTTTTGCCAACATAGATTTAAAGGGAAGAGACAGAGAGAGAGAGAGAGAGAGAGAGAGAGAGAGAGAGAGACACACAGAGAGAGATAGAGACACAGAGAGAGACACACACACAGAGAGAGACACAGAGAGACAGGGAGAGAGACACAGAGAGAGAGACACACAGAGAGACAGAGAGAGGAGAGAGACAGAGAGAGAGAGAGAGAGAGAGAGAGAGAGAGAGAGAGAGAGAGAGGGAAAAAAAGCTTTCGATGCATTGTGAAAATCATCAATCGAGATATCTACAAAATAAATGCAAAGGTGAAGATAAATCACATAAAAAAATTCAAAAGTACATTAAAATAGAAATAAAAAAAGAATAAAATACAAAAGTAATAGTGCTACATAATGGCACAGACTTTCTAGTAATAGTTTTCTGATCTCTCTAGTCTCGACTAGTTTTCCCGTATTACCCCTCCTCTTCCTAACTTCTTCCTATCGATACCAAATTATTTTCTCAAAATGTCAATTGCTCTAGTTGCAGAATTGAAATTTGTCTTAGCAATATTACAGAAGAGTAAAAAATAGTCCTATATACCCTATAATTGAAGAAAATTCAAGTTGCTCTTCAGGAAATATAGTTTGTGCATTTTTGAAAATGTGCAGTATTGAGCTTATTTTCACAGAAAGTATTGAGTTATCGAGAAATGAAGTTAGAAATCAAGTGATGTACCAGTGATCAAAAATGCATTAAGAAATACCTTCGTGTAGTTTCTGACCAACAAAATAATTTATCAAAATAGCACGTGTCACGTAATTTGGTGTATTTAGCACTAACCGTACAAAAAGTTTGAACAAAAAAATTGGAACAATGAGACAATATTATTTTTGAGACAATCTTATTTTAAAAATTATTTCATTTCACGAAAAATTACTCGAATTTATATTGTATAAAAATGAAGTTTTTATAGAAAATGTTTCCTTATTTAATGATCAAATTTTGGACCTATTGTATTGAGAGAAAAAAATATCTTAGGGAATATCCACAAATAACGTAACGGAAATGTGGAGTATTTTGAATACCCACTCTCCCCCTATAATGCACATATAACGCGCACTTAAATCACCCTGTAATAGTTACGTAATCCCCCTCATTACAAAAAGTAAATATCAATTATAAAGCAGGAACGAATTGCATTAATAGTACTTGTGTTGCATATTAAAATTTATGATAATTAAAGTTGAGACGAATTAGTTGGTGTTGCGGACTGCACATAAGATTGGCGACAATTTTCAAAGAAGGCTGTGCAAACATTTCTAACAAGCCGTGCACACACCGTCGTGTAAAACGCATTGGCTTAAGTAAACTTCACCAATTTAATTGGATTCTAGAAAATAATATAGATCACTTTTGAATATTTTCTTAGTAATCTAATCCACTCAGTAATGAAAAATATTTTCATTTATTATAACAATTTAAATTCTTTTAAGATATTCAATTTATTATATTTTTGATTGAATTTGTTAATACGGTAACAAGAGTGAATAAAAGTATTTCAGCAAATGTTTAATAACCTTAAAAAGAAATATAAACATTACGTAGGACTAAACTATGACCCCCCTTCCCTTCCCTAAGTAACTCAGCGTAAAGCTGCCTCCCTTTTTCAGCGTTCCGTAATTTATGAATATCTTCAATTCTGTAAATGTAGGAAAACGCAGAAATTAAAAAAATTGCAACTTTCAAATATTCAATTTTTTAAGGAAGCTGAGACCTGCAACGTTTCCTTTAGCGTCTTTACGGTATGCCAAGACAATGTTTAAAAAAAATTGAACCCTCTGAGAAAATTTTGAAATATTCTTGAGGTTTCATCAAAAGTACCCACAGAAATTAAAACATTTGTTTCAAAATAAGAGGCCAGGACGGGTAGATTTTGGTGAAAATCCTACTTACGGTTTAGCCACTAGCGTTGTCCACAGACGTTTTGAGGTAATCCAATTTTCAAAACAACATGGATTCGAGTACAAAACGTGGAGGAAGTTTTTTTACTTCAAAAAAAATTGACATTGTCGATATCAGAAATGTACAAAAATAATTTTTGTGGAGTTTCTTTCTACAATATTTTGCAACTTTCTAAATACAATCTATGCAATTTGCAAGAAAGGTGAAAGTGAAATTAAAATACGTAGTTTTTGTAAAATATCAAATTAAACTTCAAAACGTAAAATTGAAAAATTTGAACTGAAGTTTTAAAATACTCATTTCAGATTTTTAACGTCCTTTTTCAATTTCATCATTTCTTCTATTTGGATACTCTAATTCTTAACGATTTTTACAATTACTTTAAACTTATCATTTACACTGATGACAGCAAAGTCCGGGTCTTAATATAAGTTGACAAAGATGGCCTCCGTTCTTTATTTCTTGAATGTCATTTCCAAAATTAACACTTATCATAGGTAATATTCACGAATGCTTCGGGAATTCTCGATAAATCACAGGTTTGTGAAGCGAGGGGGCATTTACCTGAGCATTTTCAAAGAATGACATGTAGGACTATCCCACGAAACATCCAACAGAATTCCAAGAAGCGCCTTATATTGAAAATAATTGAAAGCATGAAAGAGGTAATGCTATAATACATACGCGGATAAAAAATAGAGTGATTGATACGTACCGCTTCCTAAGATAAATCTCAGCTTATTATCAATAGGAAGAAGCCGCTAGAAAAATGTAAGAGAAAAAGCGATTTTTTTAGTCACCCTCACATACCTGTGTTTTCATTTCACGAGTTGAATAGTCTACTTAATGTTCTGAAATTCCAATCTGGAGAGTGCTGCAAAACAGTTATGGCCTGAATGCAATCGGGTTTCTATTTTTAAACACTTGAAAAGTAGAACTTAAAATGATTGCATGTGCAGATAAACTTAATAACTTAAGTTATAAATTGCAAAAAAAAAAAAAAAACTTTGCAAGTAGATACAGGTAATGAAGTTGTAGCATCCAAGATCTATACACATGACATTTCGATAAAATTACTAAATTCAAATATAACACTTCTTTCCACAAATATTTATTACAATAAAAGAGAATACGTAAAAATAAGAAAAATACAAAGACGATTCAATATTAATAATTTATAATTTTACTAAATATCTAACCTTTTCCATTTACAAACCATCAACAACAATTTTGCCTTATAAAATTTACAATACAAATTACAATACATTATAAATTACGTTAAATTACAAACTGTTCATATAAATATCAGTCCATTTAATATTCAACAATAGAACTATCTCGCTAACTTTTCCTTGCACACTTTAAACCGAATTAGTAACACTAATTGGTAAAAATAACACCGGAATAATATTGGTGCTTCTTCCAACAAACAATGTTGAAAGATGCGTCAATTCAGAATTAATTTGAGTGAGTCGCACTCGAATTAATTGGATTTTTACACTGCTAGAAAGGTTTCGTCTACTGCGTCGTAACCGTCTTTCTTTATTACGGCGTCTGAGTACTATTTCATATTCACATTTGTATTACATCTAATATATGAGATAATTATTTTGAACATATTCTATGACAATGGATTTGTTTTGTGAATTTAATTTTTTATTGATGTAAATTTGTTCTGTAACATTTCAGATAAATCTAGAGAATTTTGTGATGTATTAATTGAATTACTTTTATGATTGAAAGTATTGACATTTGTTGAATCGAAGATGGTCCCAGCAAATAGTAACACAGAGGGGAACATATACGCTTTGACTGTTTTGGCAAATGGAATGACAGCTACGCCTCAGAATAGAAGACATTAATAAAAGTAAAAGACTTGTCACAAATCTCAAAGTATACTGACGTAATGTCATATGTTCCATGTCCAAAACTATACGGACATTCGTGTAGGTCAAGGTATGGAAAGATATAAACCGTCCTACCTGGCAGCCCTTCGTGCAGTATTGTGCATAATAAGTACACAGATGGGAAAATTGTACATACTGCAGAAAAATAAAATATTTACTGGTTAAAAATTAACTGGGAGGTGGCAGCTTCAAATGGAGACGATGTCCCGAACACTCCCGCCACCGACGCCGTGGTCATCACCACCATTGTGGTCGCCATCTCCAGCAGAATGAATAGAAGAATTGTGACCAGCAGGGCGAGTATCGGAGGCATCATTTTCCTCGTCATCAAGGGTAATAACAGTTGGATCACCAGTAGGAGAGACTACATCATCAAGAATAGACATATGTGGAGGAGCAGGACAAGTAGGTGGAGTAAGCAGAGCATGAACAAGATTAGGATAAGAACTAGCCATAGAACTGCTAGTACTAGGTAGATCTGGAGCAGGAGAACGAGAACGAGCAGGAGCAGGAGAACGTGAACGAGCAGGAGCAGGAGAACGTGAACGAGCAGGAGCAGGAGAACGTGAACGAGCAGAAGAACGAGAAAGAGCACGAGCAGAAGAACGAGAACGAGCACGAGCTGGAGCAGGAGCACGAGCTGGAGCAGGAGCAGGAGCAAGAGCTGGAGCAGGAGCACGAGCTGGAGCAGGAGCAGGAGCAAGAGCTGGAGCAGGAGCAAGAGCTGGAGCAGGAGCAGGAGCAAGAGCTGGAGCAGGAGCAGGAGCAGGAGCAAGAGCAAGAGCTGGAGCAGGAGCAAGAGCAAGAGCAAGAGCTGGAGCAGGAGCAAGAGCTGGAGCAGGAGCAGCACGAGCTGGAGAACGAGCTGGATAAGGAGCACGAGCGCGAGCACGAGCACGAGCACGAGCTGGAGAACGAGCAGGAGAACGAGCAGGAGAACGAGAATGAGCACGAGCTGGAGAGCGAGCAGGAGAACGAGAAGGCGCAGGAGCTGGAGCAGGAACTGGTGCAGGAACTGGTGCAGGAGCTGGTGCAGGAGCTGGTGCAGGAGCTGGTGCAGGAGCTGGTGCAGGAGCTGGTGCAGGAGCAGCACGAATAGGAGCTACATCATCAAGAGGTTCAACATCTGAGCCAGCAGGAGACGCCAGATCAATAACCAAAGGCTGACGAAAAACAGGAGCAGAAAGCCGGGATGGAGGAGCAGTGTGAGTAGGAGAAACTTGATAACACGTTCGAGAAGGAAGAGTGATAGCAGCAAGACGAGTAGAAAGAGAGTGAGCGGCAGGACGGTGAAGTGGAGGGTCACCGAAATAATCAGGAGTAAATTGCGGAACCGGAAGCTCAAGATATAGCGGGGCAGCAGAAGGCGCTGAGGAGCTAGTCGCGCGGCAGGGACTGGGATCGTGGCCGCGCTTCTGGCCGCGTTTCTCCGCATGAGCCTTCATTTGGTTGCGGACGTCGCCGTCGCGCGCGAGGTCCAAGGGCGTGCGCCCGAAGGCGTCGCGCAGCTGCAGGTTCGCGCCTCCGTCGAGCAGCACGCGCGCCGCGTCCAGACGCGAGAAGGCGGCGGCGACGTGCAACGCCGACGCGCCGTGCTCGTCCACGGCATTCGGAAAGGCCTGCCTCCCCAGCAGCTCCGCGCAGCAGCACTGCCATCCACGGTCGCTCCCAACCACCCTCACGCGCGCGCCCGGGCGGGCACGCGGGCGCGCAGCCGTCATCACAGCCGCGCAGTGCAGCGCCGTCCACCCACGGACGCTGCGCGCGTCCACCGGCACATGCTGCAAGAAGAGAATGCGCAGAACAATAAGAAGAGATTGCGTAGAAGAATAAGAAGAGAATGCGTAGAAGAATAAGAAGA
>BOPP01000144.1:2929818-3009834 GCA_017312745.1 Gryllus bimaculatus
GAATGCGAAGAAGAATAAGAAGAGAATGCGAAGAAGAATAAGAGAATGCGAAGAAAAATAAGAAGAGAGCACAAAAAACAGTAATA
Source organism: Gryllus bimaculatus (assembly GCA_017312745.1). Classification (NCBI taxonomy): domain Eukaryota; kingdom Metazoa; phylum Arthropoda; class Insecta; order Orthoptera; family Gryllidae; genus Gryllus; species Gryllus bimaculatus. The sequence goes on from BOPP01000144.1 coordinate 2,929,905, forward strand.
GGAGCTGTCAAAATTAGTTTTGTTAAGAAGAGAAGTGAAGTGAATTAGGGGACGAAGACTTCCGTCCAAGCGTCGTGCGCACGCGCGGTGGGGGGGGCTCACCCAGTCCAGCAGCTTGGCGACGCAAGGTTTGCTCCCTACGAAGGCGGCCAGATGCAGCGCCGTGTGGCCCTGGGAGTTGCGCGCCGTGGCGTTGACGCCCCCCCTCAACAGCCTCTCCAGCCCCAGGACGTCGCCCGTGGCCGCAGCCTCTAGCAGCGGGTGCGTCTGCTTCACCCCCGCCGCCCCCAAGGCGGCCGCCAGGCACGACAGGGCGGGGGCCGGGCCGGCGCGCTGCGGCGCCTCCGCGCCGTGGGCGGCGAGGAAGGAGGCCGGCACCGCCGAGTGAAGGAGAGCAGCCGAGGGAGCGAAGAATCGGAAGGGCTGGACGTCGGAGGGGGGTGCGGAGGGATGCGAAGAAGTGAGGCTGACGTCGGTAGACGTCAAATGTTCGCAGAAAGAGAGAATCACCATCAACTCAACGCCAGGGCTTAGCTGTGTGGGCACCCACTGATGTGAGGGAATTTCTCTTGGCGTCTGAACCACTGTCGCAAGTACCGGTCCTTCGGAGTCCACGGGGTGTGGAGGAACCCACAAGGAAGAGGAAATACGGCTCGAATAAACCGTATCAGGATCGGGACCAGCCGAGGAATGCATGCCTTCAGGTGTGGATGTTGGGTTCACTGAAAACTGGGAGGGATTTAACACTATGACGCTAGTTGCGGATAAGGAATCCCTTGGAGGTAAAGGGGCTCCCGTGTCACCTGTGGGTATTCCCCATACGGGATCAGGAGTCTCATTGTCAGAACCTTCTAAGCCAGTAGATGATACCGTGCCTTCAGGTGTGGATACTGATACCACTGGAGATAATTCTTCCTTTATCTCCACGACCTCAGGTGAAGATGGAGTATCCATTGAAAGCCGGAGGTCTACTAATAGTGTGGGGATTATTGCCGATGCAGGAACAGCAGAGCAGATGGAGGGAAGTGTAAGGGAGAATGCTGAAAGCTACAGCGTGGGGCCTGGGAGCTGGGATAGCAGCGGAGTAACGAGTGTAAACAAAGTAAGTAGGGTCGGTAACCTGCGTCACTTCGGAAGCAGCTGACAAGGTAATGGAGTATAGGGAGAGGGCAGAGTCCTTCAAGGTTACAGAAGAATAATGGTTCTGGTGACCTTTTGGCTGCTGCAGTTTCTTCTAAACAAACAAAACGGAACATCTGTTAAACAATTGACAGGAAAGATTGTACAATGTAACTTGAGATGTTGTGAGCAAGTAGGTTTAGATATTTCCATGCAATATTTATTTAGAACGAATTTGGTTTTGGCAAAAAGTTGAGGTACCTTAACATTTTATCGTAATACTTGTAAAGGTTATCTAAATAATTAGCAGTTAGGCGCTTGCAAACACCATTACATATTATATTTGTTTCGAAAGTGAGTATTGTTTCTTGTCGGACCCAATTTCCAAAATGGCTGACAACCCATTCTGTGAAGTTTCTCAAAACCAATGCAAAAACTGCATGTACTTTCTCGGCAGTACTGTCACGAAAAATTAAGTGAAAAGTACTCAAATTTCCGAAAAATTGTACATAACCTTATTTCAAAATCGATCTTTAAGTAACAGATCAAGGGAAAAATCTTTATATTTATAATTTTAGTTTTCAGGATAAAAAATTTAATTTTTTGCAATTTTCAAAAGCAAATCACGGTATTTAACGAACATGGAACATGTACCATTCTCTTAAACGTCTTTCACTCTATTAAACAAAAAATATAAAAAAGGGAGCATTCTTTTTAAAATGCTCCGTACGCTTCATGTAAACTACCGGTCAAAATTAAAATTTCGATTTCAAATCCAAGGGGCATCGACATCGTTTAGGTCGATTGCAGAATATCAATTTTGAAGAAAGTCGACTAAACGGTACAGTATGACGTAGGTCATTAGATTTTTGGTTAGGTGCTTCATAATGATCTAAACACACTCCAAATGTTTAGTGTTCACCTTGCAGGATCGTATTTTAGAGCAAAGGAATCAAATAAGGCACTACTTACGGAGGTGTGGTGTATTTATGTAAGAAATTATATTGATTACATCATGTCAATTCAATTTATATGCATTTGAAAAAGTCTTCGAAATATCAGTCGCACTCTTACTATGATCAAAACTCTTGATTCTCATATACAGATCTCTAACAAAGCGAGTTTTATGTAATTCCATTTTCTTAGAAAATCTAGAGTTAAATCTGAACAAAATTAGTTATCTTAAATCCCTTGTTATGTATGGATATTTCAATATTGACTTTCTCACCGAATCTTTCGAAAAAGAGCAGTTTCTCAATTTACTGCATTATTTTAATTCAGCCATTACAGTGAATGTACCTACACGGAATAGAGGTTGAGAGGGATTCTGAAACAAGAAAATGTGCGCAGATCTTCTCTCCCGTACGTCATACTGTTTTTACTGTGACTAAACCTAAACGATTTAGTTGCTAGCGTAGTTTTGCTGTCAATCGATTTTTCCACTATCAAGGTTCCACAAAATATGGATTCTCGCTACATCACGAGTTACAGGACTTTTTTACCTAAATTTAGCAACTAGATTTATCAGTTTTTCGTAATCAGAGCTATATATAAAGAGTTTTCTTGCCGCAAATTCGTCTTTCGCAGGAGCATTACATAGCTTTCTCTCTACAGCGTAAGCGATAGGTGGAAAGTAAGCAATCTAGTGGCTGGAAAGTACGCAACCATCACCATCCTATCCTATTATTAGTAACAGTCCATCACTATTTTAATAGTTTATATCTTGAACTTTTATTTTTTCGTGGTTCTTAAGAATTAGTGTACCGATATCGACTTTTTCCAATTTTTTCCCAAATCTTTTCTGGAGGCATCTGTAGCTATTTCAAAGACTCCGGTCTTTTCCTCTCTGAAGATCTACCATTATTTAGCTACTTATTATGATTGAATATGCTCAGAAACTACCAATTGTTCTAGTAGCCGTACTACTTTGAACTCGCATCTCTCAAATCGCAAGATGTAATTAGCAAACTGAATGAAGGTGAATTGGCCAGAGACTATAAGAGCTTCAAATTTGTAGTCTCGTTCACCGTTTGAAGGCCGTGTACAATTACGAAACACTGCGCAAAGACTTGGCTCGAGGAGTAACGGGGGAATTCGACAGCGAGATAAGCCCTTCACGAAGTTTGCTGAAACGCTTCGATACCCGAGGATAGCAACCTTATGTTTATAAATATACTCAATATGACCAAATTAACATATGTACTATGGTTTACGAGACCCGTTTTTGTGGCCAAAATTAATAACTAAATTATGAAAAATATATTATATGTTAATGCATCTCGCGCATTAAAACAAAGAAACAACACTGCAGAAAAAGTACTAAATCCACGAAATATTTATATTTTTTTAAACTAAAATGTTTGAGTTAATACATTCCAGCTTAACTTCTGTTCACTAATTATACTGCATCCAATGATCTACTGGAATCTTTCAAAATGCCTTCACAATTCTTGAAATAATCTTTATCTTTGCACATTTCTTCTTACGCTTCTCCTACCTACTATTATTTCTACTGTGACCTCCGCGATTTCTTTGTTCTTGTCAGCAAAGATATTTCAGAAAGACTGTTTTGGCGCCTAATACTATTTTATAAATTAACTAGCAAAATACACACTTTCTTCATATCCAGTCCTTATTAAAATGGAAAAAGATCAATATTTTACAAACCTCTGTGTTTAAGATTTTTTTAAATATAATTGGTTTAAGTTTTAATAAAATATAATTTTCTGTCGGAATTTATTAGAAACATCGTTAGGAATCAGTTCTGCCAGCATAGTGGAAAGAGCGTGTGAATATCATACAGTACAGCAGTTAACCTCGTTTAAGAAATATGCTAGGTAGAGATGGGCGTGCATACATCCAGCGGTTTAGGTGGAGAGAAGTAAAACACACAAAAATAGCTGAAATCAATGCCATTTTGAATTCATGTTCACACCTATAAAGTCAACGACGTTTTGCTTCCCATAGCGCGTTGCTGAAGCTTTGTTTGTGAAGTTTCATTTTTAAGAACTGGTTAAGCATTTATCAACGAGCTTGAATATACAACATAGAGTGGCTGTTCTTATAGTTTAAGCGCTCTTTGAAGGCACGCTGAACTAGCGACTCATGTTTTTGGAACTCAAAACAAACGATTGGCAGTGTGACAGTCCGAAACCAGCAGCAAATACAATGCGTTTTGGAGCAAAGATGAAACAGAAGGTTTTGTGCAAAGTTGTGTGCAGCATTTTAAGTAAAAGACGTAATATCATACTGTCAGCATTAATTCATGAAAGTACTGTGAGAAATTGAATGGACTTACAAAGTTTAAGAGGGTCGTCATACCTGAAGTTACTGCATTTATTATACTTTAAAACAATGAAACGTTTTTAAGAGATTGGACATGAATGAAGAACGTATGCTGATTTCAAATTATCACTTTTAGATAGATATCTTTATTAAGATTGTGAAATTGGCTAGAGGTTTTGTAACCATTTTCGTTTAAAGAAAATTTTGTAAGTCAATATTTATAATGAATGAACGTTATCTTTGAATTTGTAAGTGCTTTAATTTAATGTTTTTCAGAAAGTTGTTCTACTCAGATCTATTGTATGTTCCATAGAATCCCTGAATAAATATTGAATGGATATGTTTACTTTGCCATCCATTAAGTAGAATCATTATAATTTAATTAAAAGAAAATTGAAACCATATCGCTATTGAAACTTACTGTAAATGGGTACTTCCTATAATTCAAGACTTGCAAGTGAATGTAAAACTTTTGTATTTGGCACTTCGAGTATACAGAGACTTCAGCTAGCTAATGATGTACCACGTGCCTGGTCTAAGTGATTTCTACACACTTGAGGGGTACGAGGCATGTGACTAACATGACATTCTCTTCACCGTAACTAACGAACTCCGCTTGCCTGGACTTTTCTTCGTCACATAGCCATTGACAGACGATTTGTAAAGGAAAGCTACAATAATTTTTACTTTGAATGCAAAAATCAATTTTTATAAAAGTCCTACCTTAGTATATTTTTTCAACAAAATATGCAAGGTCATATTTGTAGTTCTTAAAAATATACAGACCTCTATATCTGGAAAGAGTTCTAAGATCTTGCTGTAACTACACGAATGCGTTACTGCAATTTGTGACGAAATTTATAATCATTTTTATCTTCACAACCAGTGAAAGTAGGGTTCACGGTACATCTACAGAAGAGTGACGGCGGGAGTAGGAGTTTCTTTAAGTCCTACCTCAAATTACGCTACGCGCTCTAATAGAAATGAATGAAACTTACCGATAGGCGATTTTCATGGCTCGCCCTTCATACGCTTTGTCCCCGCCGCATTTTAGCGCCAATTTACTCTGAACGGTAAGATTTCTGGTTTCGCTCGCCCGGATCCAAGTCACGGCGAGGCTCGGGCCTTCAGCTCTCGCGTCCACTACACACATCCTTGAGTCTATGCACCGGATACTTACCAATTCACTTTTATAAGAAAGCCTTTTTCAAGAAAGACTCCAAAATTCTAACTGCGCAGTTTGTTACCGCAGTTACCGCCGGAGCGGTGCGAAATGCTGGTTTTAAAAGACTTCCGTAAGTTGTACCGTATACTAGACTTCAGTCTCGCAACCTAGTGTAAAAATTACTTTGCAATGCGGTTTGAAAAGTTAATTACTTTCTCGCCATGGAGTTGAAAGTTGGGCATATGTAATACTGCGCGAGAATACAGAGTTGGGATGAAATGTAGTATACGGTACAACTTACGGAAGTCGTTTAAACCGGCACTTAGCGCCGGTCCGGCGTTAACTAGGCAGTTAGAATTCTGGAGGCTTTCTTGAAAAGTGATGTCTACGTGAATTGGGAATTATGCGTTGGAAAGACTCAAGGTTGTTTACAGTGAACGCGAGGGCCGGAAGACAGACTCGCCATGACGGATCCGGGCGAGCGAAGCGAGAAAACTTGCCTTTGAAAGTAAATTGGCCTTACAATGCGGCGGGGACCAAGCATATGAAGGGCGAACCATGAAAAATCGCCAACGCTAAGTTTTATTTCTATTAGAGCACGTACTGTAATTAGGGCTTAAGCCCCGCCGCCACGCTTCTCTAAGGGTGTACCGTATACTAAATTTTAACAGAGAGATTTTTTGCAGAAAAACGTATAGGACCCTGGTAACAAAAATGTAGATAAACACAGTTGATAAATTTAGAAAATAATATCCTAACACATGGTGTAGCCAAAACTTATGTTTTGTGGATCCTTGATATCGAAAAATCTAGTATCGGCAAAACATCTGTGCGTCTAAACCGTCCAACCGATTTTCTCCAAAATTTATATTCCAAATCAATCTGGACGAAAATTGAAAAAGTTAATATAGATTTTAAAAAAAGGTCGTGTACAATTTTTCGAAAATTTGAGCACTTTTATCTTTATATTTAGCACATCACGGTTATTTATCACACAAGTTTTCATCAAATAATAAACTAAGTTGATTCAAAATATTTAATCATGAACTCGCTTGAAAACAAGACTCGTAGTTGGCAGCTAAAGAGTATCGCATGCAGAATGGCATGAATTTATCAACTACTTCCTTAGGTAAATTTACACATCTGTTTTTCTTGTATCAGTTGCAAATTTGAATTTACCGAATTCACTCCACAACACCACGGGTGCGTTAATCCTAAAATATGGAATTATGAATTATCAACTAAAGTGCTTACGTACCTTTCTGCGCAGTTCTGGTGACTTCACCAAGCACTAGCACTATGGCAAATGTGTCAGGTGGCAGCGCCAACGAAAAACCCGTGAACTAGCCTTGTGGACACGTGTTGTGGCAGCTATACTGTAGCCAATCAGAGCCGCTATCGGTATCGGTCCTCAGTGTTTCGGATTCGGTTTGCGACTGCGACACTTTTATGAGACAATGTTGCAACAAAAAATTATGAAAATTAGTCGAAATTTTCTGTTCAGACTTTTTTTTACTTTTTTTATGTCGCATCTACTGCGAGGTCCTTAGCGACTATTAAATGGTACAATGCAAATAACATTACACGCAGATATATTGCATTGAAATACATGGTTTAGCTAGGACTAATTTTATACATACCATTCAATTCTTTATAATTCAGTGCTTGCAAAACAATAATATAGTTTGTTACGAAAGCAATACATTCCATGACAAGAGAATAGCGTTGGGTTGCTACTTTTATGGCAAATTGTATGGTAGAGAAGAAAAAAGTTTCATCATAGTGTATAAAATCTATTTAAAAATGCATTAATAACATTGGCAGACTTAGAGTATTCCAGAAAATTTTCTTGCTAAAATCTGGCTACTATAATTGATTTAAAATCGTCTCCATTTAAACACTGCTGTTTGTAATTTAGAAATAGTGAATATTTATTTAGTAACTGATTAATATTAAGTGGAACATTAGCTTTTTCCAGACTTTCTTGGTAGATTTAAATTTATTTAGTCAAAAAACAGTAAAAACTATACGTCACGTAGGAGAAGATTATCTGCACATTTTTTTTAACTTCCAGAATCCCTTCCCGTCATTTTAACTATAAATAGTTGAAAGATGAGTAAAAGTTAATATAAATAAAAATGAATTTTAAAAATCGCAAGATTAGCAATATTTGACAAATAGTCATTTTTTTCCGAGATATAGAAAACTTATATGCATCGGTACACGAATTGCAAGTAGGATTTTTCTACATTGCTAACAAATTAGCTACTCGCCCGTACCTCTACTCTGACCATTACAAGCAAAAGGAGAGCTCAACAAAACGTGCGCATAGTGAAGCTACATTTACGTCCTGAAGCAAAACAGCATTTGATCAGGGAAACTAGACAAAAACCTGATCGAGATGGGGTAATTGACCCGGAAGTTGAAGTACATTATTTGTTACAAACATATTAAGTCGTTTAAACAAATTTATACAATAAAATGTAAACTAACTCATTATATATCACTGTTTTTTTAAAATAAACATTATTTTTCTATTTTTCTATTTTTCTTAATCAGTATAGTCTCTAATTGTATAGAAACAGATATGCAGCAGAAAATATTTTGCTTTTAACTTAAATTTGTGAACCAACTTCAATTGTTGTCATATGGCAATGCGTTGTAAAGTAACGTAAATGTATTGTATGTGGATTTCTGGTAGTGAGCTGTTAATACTGACACTTGATGAACGTGATTTTTACGATGTTTGTTGTAACTATAAGTACCAGTATTACATGAAAATATGATCTCACAGTTAAGTAAGTCACTTTTGACAAATATTACAGATTCGTAAATATATAATCAAGGCAGTGGTATGATTCCAAGATCAATGAAGAGAGGCTTGCAAGAGTAACGCGGATGGCATTTTTTCATTATTCGAATAATTTTCTTTTGCGATCTAAAGTTCTGAGTACTACATGATGAGTTTCCCCAGAATTTTAAACCATCTCAGACGGGAATTACATTTGCAAAATACACGCAACGAGCTGCAAGAAGGCTGACAGAATTTGATAGAATTGTAACGTACCATAATGATCTTAATTTAGTGTTTAATATTGTTATCTGTACATTCTATTTGAGGTTTGACTGAATTGAGAGACCTACACATTTTGTTACCTGAACATCAGCTAATTGCATATTATTAATTTTCCATGGAGCATGCGATTGCTCATTTGACATGAAAAAATGCATTGAAAGTGTTTTTCCTTCATTAACTATTAATTTTTTTTACAAAATCAATTTGAAACTTCTAAAATCGTGCTAATTATTGTTTATTTTTTGCAAAGAAAATTCGTGTCATCGGTAAGCAGAACCGTTCTTCTGTTTCTAATAGACGACGGCATATCGTTTTCATATAACAGAAAGAGGATAGGACCTAAGATCGAGCCTTGAGGAACTGCATATTCAATAGGTAAAGAATAGAAAAGATAAGTAAATAATGTCCTTTCGTGCCAGTACGGTATTTCTTCTCTTTGATCTCTTGATGTTTAAGGTACAAGGTAATTATTTTGATATCTAGATGTTATGGTCAATAACGTCAAAAGCTTTCGAAAGATCTAACAATATTTCAATGGGTGCTTCATTTTGGTCCATTGATGAAGTAACATCTTTAAGAAAAGGTATTTTTATACGTCACTGAACTGTGTGTAGTGAAACAGTGAGAGAGAGGTTCTGATACTTAAGGAAACCTGCGCCGATTAATACTTATCCCTCATATATCACATGCTTGTTTTACACTTCATTTTTACGAAAATAAAATTAAATCATTGTTTAATAGTAGTCTGAGATTGAGGACCTGTACCATCTTTTCTTTCGGTATTTGTTAAATGAACTATTTCGATTTGTATCCGTTTTATATTTTTACTTTCTCGTATGCATACGTATATACTGAGTAATATACATAGTATAGGGAACGTTATGTAAAGCTGCGCGAAAAAATGGTTCTCGGCAGCTCGGAAAAATTCATCGCTGGGCCCTAATAACGAAAAAGTAGATATAACCTGTTGCTAAATTAAGAAAAAAATCCTCTAACACGTGGCGTAGCAAGAATACCTGTTTTGTGGGTCTTTGTTAGCGAAAAATCATTTGACTCCAAAACATCCGTCTTTCTGTCTGTCCATCTGTGAACAGCAATAGCGCCGAATCCATATGTACGATTTTTTTTCCAAAATGAATATTCCCCAGTCGATCTCGCTCCACTCGAGGCGCTCCGATTTTGAAAAGCTTTTTTCAAAATTTAGGGGTACTTTTCATACAACCCCCCGGACATTTTCAACATTTTCTCAAAAAACGGCTCAAATTTTTTTCTTTAAATTTCTTGTAAGAAGAAAGTAAAATACACTTATCAAGATGTCATAGGTCAGATTTTCATAATTAACTCTGAATTTTCGAAAATTACTTAACTGTGAATTTTTTGCAGCGCCTTGAAAGAAAATGGAAGATGTACATTCTTCCTTCTATTTGCATTTGTTTTCCGTATTCAGTTCCTTAATTACGGTTATGCATATTTTTTTGAAACTTTAGTTTTCGCGCAATATTGTGTGCATAATGTGCAATTTAAAAAATACAAAAACAATATTTTTCAAAAACGGCTCCAAATTTTTTTGTCAAACTTTCCGAACGTCCTAATTGCACTCTTTAATATGATGTAAAGTTTGAAATATTTGTCTGTTTTTTCAAAAGTTACCCAAATGTAATTTTTTGAATGATCTCTCACACCATTAATATTCACATTTTCAGTAATTTGTAAACACTTGTATTGTATTTATGGGTTAATGTGCTTCAAACGACTTCAGATGAGGTTCTTCAAAAACTCAAGAATTTTCTGTGAAAAAGGGCTTCAAATTTAGAATTTGCAGTAGCGCTTAAACGCCATTTTTTAAAAAAAAAACGGCCCCAAATTTTTCAAGGGAAACAGCCAGTTGCAGTCTATCGCCGCCCAAAATACATTTTTTTAATTTTTCTATCTTTTAATAATAAAACCTCGTTCTAATTGCTATTTTCGTTGAAAAATTTTGAGCAGTTTTTAAAAACTGGTGTTTAAGCGCTACTGTATATTAGATATTAGAACCTCTTTTTCACAGAAAATTCTTGAGTTTTCGAAGACAATCCGTGGCAGCTGATTTGTGTTTGAGAGCAGCAAAACATTTGATTTCTACATGCTCTTAGAGATCATATATTTTGTAAATGTTTTCTCTATTTGTTTATAAATAAATGGCTAAAATGCAGATTTGTAATGTTTGTACTTGAGACATCGTATCTCCAAGACAAATTGATGTATTTTGATAATTCTTTTTATTAATTAATCACAAATGTATGCTCTAGAAAATGAACTAAAATGGTAAAGGTACTGTGAAAACTAAAAAGTTTGGATTTAATTATATGAGAAAAAATAATTTTAACCGATTTCTCTGAACATTTCAGTTTATTTAACTGAACTTTTAGTGAATATTAACTATTCTCGTTCATTGTCTAGAGCAAATCACGGGTTGCATGCTGCAAAACAATTATATCATTATATTTTATGGTTGATGATTTATGTTTTACGTGCATGAATATGCTGAAAATTCTCAATTCGCGCACATGCAAGAAAATTCATCTGAAGCTCACTAACTCTGGCGTGACTCACACTTCGAAAAAAATGCCCCAAAACTAAGAAAGGGTGAAACAAGTGGTTTGAAAAATTTAAGAAAGAATAAAACGAAGCGTAGGACACAATAAAAATTTAAAAGATGAAATTTCACGATTTTTCTTTACTTTGAGGTAGACAGCTACATTGGGAAACCGACAAAGTACCAGCAGACGGAATGGCGACCTCCGCAGACGGAATCCTCCACATATAAAAAGCTGAGGATAGATGACTGTTGTTTACGCCATCGACAAAAAACCTTTTAAGGGGGCCTACTTCTTGACAGGTATTCACTCTCTAGTTCTGCCTTAAACGGATTTCTATGAGAATACGCTCTCAATGGAGAAGTCGCTTGTCTTTCTCGTAGAATCCCTGTAGAACCTCATGTGAAATGTGTTTGCGTGCTTTACAGGGGCTAGTCCAAACTCCGTGAAGCGTCATAAAGCTTGTCCCTATCCTTATTTCTTTCCAATTCTAGCCGATGGGTAGATGACGCAGGGCGCGAGGACGCTACCTGTCGGCGATTCCCTGACTTGACTGTGACTGACGTGCGCTCAACGATCCTTGCGGAGTTTGGCGTCGATATAGAAGCAAAAAAAAAAAAAAAAAAAAAATACAAGAAGTAATTATTCTTGATGAATCAGAACAAGATCTCTATGTATTTAATTATTCTGTTTATCTTATTATTCCACACTTTTTCAGTTTCTGACTTGCGGGGTTTTAAAAACAACCGATTCAATTGCTCATGAGTACATGTATGAAAAAAACTACTACTGAGCAATTGCCTATTTTTGAATGAATCGAGAAGTTCGTAATATGTGAAGCATTTACTTATCTGAGTAATAATTCACTAACTGGCCGTGATTGGTATATTTTCATTAATCTATTGTACTGCGCGAAGCGTGTTTGTTTCTGATACTGCCCACCGTGTTAGATTAAGTGACCCTGTTTTCGTGCATTGAGCTCAGTGTTTTTGTATTTCTTTAAGGAACGCAAAAATATTCTAATCTTCGTTTCATTATCCCTCCATCTCTGATTTCATTTCATTCGCCGAGAAAATAATTGGCCATTCATTAAACATTTTCCGCGTGGAAACTGTACGATACGTCGTATACTTTTACGCACAGTATGCATTTTCCAATAGTTTAATCAGTAACTTTTTGTTGTACACTTTTTGCTGACGAAATTGTTGAGTCTTCTTTTATTCAGTCAGTGACCTATAATAACACAACCAACACCCAACAGCCGCTTATAATGCATCTATACCTCTTCAACAGTCACTTACTGAGGTTTGTTCGAAAATTTGAAAGAAATATTTCGGACCAAAAAGAAAGTCGATTTTATTCATTCCAAAAATAAGCAATTGCTCCACTGCCGAATAGTTTTCACAAACGGAAATTACTCGACATAAGATTAATTGCCTACGTCCTTTATTCATACTGCGTGTAGCAATTGTTTTTAAACTCCAGACCAGAAAGAATAGACAGAAGTGAGAACATCTTACAGACCAGAAAGAAGTAACAGCTCAATTTTATTCATTTTCCAGTGTTTATGAATTTGTTGAAATCGATGATTTACATTAGCAGAAGTGCTTCACGGAAACGAGTATATTCATATTAACAATATTTATTTTCTTAAAGTAAGTACATTTATTTCAATATTAAAAACACCAAGTAAAATCTCCAATAAAAATAAAGAAACAATAAAACTATAATAATCTTTAATGAAGTATGCTCTTCTAACCTCTACCATTTTACTACCTACCCCAATATAATCACTTATAAACTCACCTTAAATTGCAACAATATAATCAATTAAAATTCATATTACACCAAATGGACCAATTTCTATGAATCTTTTGTATTTGTTAGTCTAATATTTGATACGTGCCGCCACAACGTCGACTTATTTACGAAATTACAGCGTCAGTCCTATTACTACACTTTCAGGTTTGTGATGTCAAAATATTATCATACACAACCTAATATTTTATGTTACAAGAGATTTGTTATGTGAATATGATACAGCATATTGATATCTAATTGATTGGTAATATTTCACATTACCGATTTCAATTTACGTATTGTAATGTATTAATTGTCAACTGTATTATTAAAAATATTTAATCAATTTTCTTGAATAGAGGATGGTCTCGCTAACAAAATATTAGATGGAAAACCTATTACTAGCCACCTTTTGTTCGTTTACATAATTAGCATGCACAGGAATAAAAATATGGTAATAATATAAAGAAACAATAATTGTTCACATTGTCAAACTGAGTGAATATTATTTGACACACTCTTCAAGTTCATTGTGAAATAGTAACCGTGAAGGGGTAAGAACAGAGAAGAGGCGGAAGAGAAAAAGAAAAATAAGCAAGAGCAATTTCAGGATGGGAGACGCCCGCTGGGTGCTGTCGCGGCATCAGTGGCGTCTATGGTGGTGGATGCACGCAAACGAGAGCGGCTCCTGACGAGGCTCCAGTCAGTTCTTCGGTACCTGCTCAGGTCGTGGCTCCGATCAGGGTCCCGGTCTGGCCTCCGGCCTAGTCTCCGGTGGGACATCCGGTTCATGCTCCGGTCGGGGCTCCGTTCGGGGTTCCGTTCGGGGTTCCGATCGGGGCTCTGTTCGGGGCTCCGGTCGGGGTTCCGTTCACGGCTCCGGTCGGGGTTCCGTTCAGGGCTCCGGACGGGGCTCTGTTCGGGGTTCCGTTCGGGGTTCCGTTCGGGGCTCCGGTCGGGGTTCCGTTCAGGGCTCCGGACGGGGCTCTGTTCGGGGTTCCGATCGGGGCTCCGGACGGGGTTCCGGACGGGGCTTCAGTCGGAGCACCGTTCGGGGCTCCGGTCGGGGTTCTGTTCAGGGCTCCGGACGGGGCTCTGTTCGGGGTTCCGTTCGGGGCTCCAGTCGGAGCACCGTTCGGGGCTCCGGACGGGGCTCTGTTCGGGGTTCCGGTCGGGGGTCCGTTCGGGGCTCCAGTCGGAGCACCGTTCGGGGCTCCGTTCAGGGCTCCGGACGGGGCTCCGGTCGGGGTTCCGTTCAGGGCTCCGGTCGGGGTTCCGTTCAGGGTTCCGTTCGGGGCTCAGGCCGGGGCTCAGGCCGGGGCTCAGGCCGGGGCTCAGGCCGGGGCTCAGGCCGGGGCTCCGGTCGCGACTGTGGTGGTGGTGGTTGTGATCATTGCCGGACGCCGACGACGAGAGCGAGCAATCCGAACACTATGAAGAGAGCTGAGAGCCCGTTGATTAGAGAAGTGAGTAGAGAGAAGGGTGGGAGTTGAGAGAACATTATCAATACTCGTATTAGAATAATAGAGAATTACGATAGCTGCTGTGGGGGTGGCCGCGGTCGTTTCTGAGGTAGTGGTGCCGGTCCAGATTCCGTCCCTGTCCCTGGCCCGGTTCCGGCTGCCGGCGTTGCAACAGTCGCTGTTGCTGACGTGTCTGCGGATGTAGCGGGCGGCGTGGATGTGCCCCAATAAGTATCATGAACGCGTGCAACATCACTAGGAAGAGAGCGACGAGCACGAGAAATAGGATAGATAATAGGACGGCGAGCAGCAGGAGTACGAGCAAATGCAATTTGAGGATTAGAATGAATTCCACTCGCGCTTCCGGTTGTGGTTCCGATTTCGGTCGTGAATCTGATCGATGTAGCGGTTCGGGTCGCTGCTGTGGTCACGCCTTCAGCCGTAGCTGCGATCGAAGCTATTCTCTGAAATCCTCCGATCGAGGATGGGGTTGTTACCGGGGTCGTTCCTGGGAATGTGGCCAGTTTCGTAGCCAGCGACGGGGTCGTGGTCGGGGTAGTGACGTAGTTCTTGCTCGGGGTCGTGACCAGGTTTGCAGCTGGGGACGTGGTCGGGGTCGTGGCCGGAGTAGTTATCGGGGTCGTGATTAGGGTCGTAGTCGGCGTCGTGCCCGGGGTCGTGCCTGGAGTCGTGCCTGGAGTCGTTCCTGGAGTCGTTCCTGGAGTCGTGCCTGGAGTCGTGCCTGGAGTCGTGCCTGGAGTCGTGCCTGGAGTCGTGCCTGGAGTCGTGCCCGGGGTCGTGCCCGGGGTCGTGCCCGGGGTCGTGGGTGGGGTTGTCGGTGGGCTCGTGGGCGACAATGTGGCCGGCGTCGCGGTCACACGCTCACGTGTTCGACGAGTGCGTTGAACACGCCCAGTAAGAAGAGGGCGTCGAGCAGAAGTGAGAAGTCGTACTCGTACAGAAGAGTGAACTTTGTTCTTTGTTTCGGTGGCAGTATCTGCGGTCGTGACTCCGGTCGATGTTCCTGTCACGGATTCGCCCGTGGAAATGGTCGCGTTTCCGGCCACGAGTCGGGTCGCAGCAACTGTCGCACGCCGATGCCGACAGCGAGTACTCCGACGAATAGGAAGAGTAGGTTGTGAGGAAGTATTAACGTTTTTAGGAAAAGAGACTTTTACAATCTTGGGTTTGGTTCTAAACACGGGTTTCACTGTGGCTATGTTTCGGTTCGTCTCTGCGGTCGTGACGGCTGAAGTACGACTCGTTGCTTCGGTCGTTGTGCCGGTCGTTGCGCCGGTCGTTGCGTTGGTGGGAGAAGCAGGACGAGAGGCCGAGTGCCGTTCGCGTTTGACTTGACCGCTCTTGTGGATGAAATGCTTAAGGCAGCGCCTAATGCCAGCGTCGCGGGCGAGGTCCAAGGGCGTGCGGCGGAGGCCGTCGCGCTGGTGAATGTCTGCGCCAGCAGCGAGCAACGCTCTCACCGCCTCCTCGTTCCCGAAGAACGAGGCAACGTGCAGCGCCGTCGCTCCGCCGTTGTCCATTGCCTGGCAGAGAAATGGCAACAATATTAAATGATTAGTTGTCCACCACTTTCTTCAATGACATTTCTGAGAGGATTTTGCCGGGTATTAGGACACGGAAAGAGGATACTGTAAAATGTATTTATATATGACGCAACAGGTGTTCATTTTTATAAAACATTTGTATTATTTTTAAAAAAATGCACAGTAGTTATATTACATCAAAAGGGCTTTTAACACTCAATATTTTTAATGTAATAATTGTGCCTGACGATTTTTAATAATAACATTCCTTGATCACCTAATATATGGCCAAATGTTCTAAGAAATGCCATCAACCACTTATCCAAACCAAGAAAAATTATTAGGAGTTCCTCAAGGATGTCCGTTATTACTACAGAACGGCTTTTCATGTAATACATACTTTTACGAGAACAAGATACCAAAACAGTGTTTTATTCGGAGTGTCCAGCATCTGTTGGAATCTCTGAATTATACGTTCATTTGTTTTTCTGTAAATCCCTTCTTGCATTTTCTCACATGCATTTAAACAAGGAAATTTATAATATCGATAAAAAAATAATTTAACGAACGAAACATTACGTCTGTACTTCCAAAACCGAAGCAACCAATAAGTGGCTGTATTAAGCTAGTGCGTTTCTTAAAATAAAGATCATTCAAAAGCTGAACAGACCTTATAGAATCATGCACGCCCGGGGTGGATTGGAACCCGCCGCTCTTCAAGCCAAGTCTGCCACGACCGCGGCTATCCAGGCCGGAAATGCTTTTTTTTTTACTTCAAAAAGCAATAAACGAAGGGAATACCTGGTAGAGAGACGGGTTACGTTCTAGCAGTACTGCGACGCAGCGGGGTTGTCCCAAGTCGGCAGTCGGGTCCCGCTCCCACGCGCCTCCCGCCATCGCACGCACCGCCGTCATCGCCGCCGCGCAGTGCAGCGCCGTCCAGCCGAGGGCGCTGCGGGCGTCCGCCGGCGCCGCCTGCACGCGGAAGACAGCTCTCAGCACGGCGGGCCAGGGGCAAGGAATGTTGAATTCAATTAATGCCTTATTTTATGTGGCGAGACTCAGGCCGTGAGGCCTGCTCTTCCGTCTGACCACGCAAATTTCGCTACGCTCCTTTCACCAACTCGCAGAGACAGGAGGCATTTCTTGGGCGAGAAACAGGAGAGTTGAATTAAGCTCAGAGGCGTCATTTAGGCTTGATCTTTTACATGCAAGTAAATCTGCGACAGCCGGCTTCACTTCCCCTCCGAAGGAAGGCGTACGAAGGATTTTTTCGCCCTCCATGGCACGCTAACCGTTACACCGCGCGCGAATGTTGTTCAATGCTTGCAGCTCGATGGACCATAGTCAGACGTTCATAGTCAACGCCCATAGGCTTTCAGCTCTATGGAACAGACTCTAAGGTCCATAGTCCATAGTCCATAGTCTTTCAGCTCGATGGACCACGTTGTACAAAGCTCATATCAAGGACTATAGTTCAGGCTATGCTTTCAGCGTAATGGACCATAGTGTAAGGTTCAAAGCCAGGGACTATAGTCCATTGACTTTCAGCACGCTGGACCATAGTCCATAGGCTAGATGGACGATGGTGCAAAGATAGGGGTGTGCTGTTTGACAGTCCATCCTGCTTCCGCCAATGAGCTTCATGCTCCACTCACATATCAGCGGGAACTTTAATTGCAACCAAATACCAATTAACCATCGCTCAGAACCTGCAGCGGTAGCAGAACTTCTTAAGGTTATTAGTGCGAGTTATTTCTGAGTTCATATTACATTCAGAAATAATTATTTACGAGACAAGTGGCTTTTGTGAGTCACATGCAAGAAGAATGGGATCTATTTTGAAGAGTTTTATGAAATTACATTAATTAATTTTGTTTCCCGTGCGGAAAATGTACTCTTTTAATATGCTCTGCTGCTCGATGGACCGTGATGCAAACTCCGGTTGATAAGTTGAATAGTAATTCCGGGCGCATTAACTGCTAAGATCATTATCCCCGTAAGTGTAGAGCAATTTTCGTCGTGGTAGGTGGCGGTAATCGTTCCCCACTGGATGGTAAGAGCGATGCCGACCTATTGTCGGCTAAGGGCGTTTTCACCAAGCAGGTATCTTCCACTAGCGGGGAATCGCCCCTACCAGGCCAAGCTCTAAGCTCACAATCGAGAACGGGAGACCAAGAACGATTGTAGGAGAGAGAACGGTTTTAGATGGCAATGGGAGTTGAAAACTACGGGAATACGGGAAAACAGGTGTAGGAGAGAACGGGAGAAAACAACGGGAGTAGGAGAGAACGGGAGTAGCCTACGGGAGTAATAGAGAATGGGACAAGATAACGGGAGTAGGAGAGAATGGGAGGAGAAAACGGAAGTAGGAGAGAACGGGTGTAGGAGTAGGACAGAACGGGAGTAGGAGTAGCAGAGAACGGGAGCAGTAGAGAATGATTGTAATAGAGACAGGAACGAGAGAGGAGTAGGTCAAAATAAATTATTTGGAAACATGGAGGCCTAACGTTGTTCGACACACCTGTGAACCTAGAGACATCGTACACGCACATCGGCCTACGCCCAAAGTGCAAGAGCTCACCCAGTCGAGCAGCTTGGCGACGCAGTCGGCACTGCCGGCGAAGGCGGCCAGGTGGAGCGCGGTGTATCCCCATTTGTGGCTCCGGCGCACGTTCACGCCGGTCTTCAGCACGTCGATCACGGCCTCCGCGTCGCCTGCCGCCGCCGCCGCCAGCAGCGGCTGCCGGCGAATGGCCATGGCCGGATGCAACGCGGCCACGACCGCGGCCTGCGCGGAGCAGGGGCCCTCGGTCGGAGGCCACGCCAGGCCCCACGACCGGATGAAGGACTCGGGGATCGGGGACTTCCGGAACGGGAGCGAGAGAGCAAAGAACCGCATGAGAACGGGTTGTTCTTCGCTGCGGCCGGCAAAGGATGGCGAGGTCAGCACGGTTTCCGAAGAGAACAAGTGCTCGCAGAAGGTCAGGATCACCGACAACTCCCTGCTAGGAAGTTTTGTGTTGGGAACGGTTAATGGTGCGGAAATACTTTCCCTTTCGGGTGCCCTGGCCGCGGGGTCCGCTGAGGAATCGGAGACCGTTGAGGTTTCTGGATTGCGTGAGGATGAGGGGACCTTCGAGGGCGAGGGGACCTTCGAGGGCGAGGGGACCTTCGAGGGCGAGGGGACCTTCGAGGGCGAGGGGAACTTTGAGGACGAGGGGAACTTTGAGGACGAGGGGAACTTTGAGGGCGAGGCGACCTTTGAGGACAAGAGGGCCTTTAAGGGCGAGGCGACTTTTGAGGACAAGAGGGCCCTTAAGGGCGAGGGGACCGTTGAGGACGAGCGGTCCGTTGAGGACGAGCGGTCCGTTGAGGACGAGCGGTCCGTTGAGGACGAGACGAGCGGTCCGTTGAGGACGAGCGGTCCGTTTGACAGTCCTGAGGACGAGCGGTCGTTGAGGGACGAGCGGTCCGTTGAGAAACGAGCAGGTCCGTTGGAGAGCGGCCGAGAACGAGCGGTCGTTGAGAACAGCGGTCTTGGCGAGCGGTCGTTCCGATCGTTGAGACGAGCCGGTTCGTTGAGGACGAGCGGTTCGTTGAGGAAAGGTCGAGACGGGTTTCGTTGAGGCAACGAGCGGTCCGGTGAGACGGCCCGGTTCCCGTTGAGGACGAGCGGTTCGTTGAGGACGAGCGGTTCGTTGAGGACGAGCGGTTCGTTGAGGACGAGCGAAGCGTTGAGGACGAGCGAAGCGTTGAGGACGAGCGGAGCGTCGAGGACGAGCGAAGCGTCGAGGACGAGCGGAGCGTTGAGGACGAGCGGACCGTTGAGGACGAGCGGACCGTTGAGGACGAGCGGACCGTTGACGACGAGCGGACCGTTGACGACGAGCGGACCGTTGAGGACGAGCGGACCTTTGAGGACGAGCGGACCTTTGAGGACGAGCGGACCTTTGAGGACGAGCGGACCTTTGAGGACGAGGAGACCGTTGATGACGAGGAGACCGTTGATGACGAGGAGACCGTTGAGGACGAGGGGACCGTTGAGGATGCGGTTGTTAAGTCTAAGGGATTCATTGAGGATACGGAGGCCGTTGTGGAATGGTGTAATTGATAATACGGGATGCCAGACAAGAGGTCAGAAAATCTAGAGAAGGCGAAAATGTGGTCAGAAAGTGAGAAATTCAGGAAGGGAGTGGTCGGTGACGGGGAACGGATGGTGACGATCAATGGGGTCGGTAATGTTGGAAAATGTGGAATGGGAGTCGATGCCGGAAGTGCAAGATAGCCCTAGGTGGATGAGAGAGAGAGAGCGACAGTTCTTGGTGACGTAGATGTTGCATTCACTTCTGTTCAAAGAAAACAAAACATCAGTTAGATGATTTGCAGGAAGCCATAAATTAAAAAAAAATCAATTATAAAAATGCGATGTTTACAATCGTATGTTACAAACAATTTTCATTGAAGTGATTACTCCTAAATCTGTCACTAATACTAAGATCGCTCAAGTATCAGACTAAAGTAGTGATTCACAATATTGCCTTCTAAATGTTAATTTTCTACACAACATACAAAATTATTTTAGAGTATATGGAATCTAATAATGGTGGCTTACGTATGGTGAAAAATGAAAATCGCAAACGAGGGAACTGAGAGTAGAGAGCTGTGTTGCCTACACGGTGTCTTGAGGAGATACGCAGAGTAGATAAGTCTATGTGGTGTGGCGTATTGCAGAATCATAACGCAGAATAAAAGAATTTATTAATGAAGGGTACTACTTCAAATGATTTTGAAACCACCACTGTGTGTGAATTACTTTCAGTGATTGGTGGCTTATTTTACATTCAATTGCTTAATGAGGACCGTTTCTTTTTACAAATGATCGTTAATCTTTGCCCATTTTTTCTTCACACTTACGATATTTATAAAAGAAAGTTTGAAACTGATCTTAATAACATCTATATGTGAATGTACGAAGTATACAAGAGATGTGAAACTGTGAAAAAAGTGACGAGTCAAGATCATGTAAATAATTTGCTAAATATACGACGGACTGGACATATTTGGAGGTAAATTTAGTTTATTTTGTTGATATAATTCATAAAAATCCACAAAAACCAAAGATCTGAATAAGTTATTTTATTGTCCACATAGTAAAGATTTCCTTTTTCATTAAAAAGTGAGACAGACTGCGGATTTCGAGTAGCGGCGGGTCGGGCGAGCCGGGCCGTGCCGGGCCGAGCGTCAAGGCAAGACGAAGCGAATCGAGGCAGGGTAACGCAAGACCGGGCAAAGCCCATTGGGTCGGGGGTGCATTAGAAAAGATAGAAGTGATCATATAGAAAATATATAGAATTTCTGACTAACAGATGGTGAAATATGAATACCGGCAGCAACGCGAGTTACATCAGTTCGACATTAATGGATTAAAATAGATCTTCAATAAAAATTATAAAAGTGATTAACATGTTTGTTGTCTAAGCCCGCAATGAAACTACAGTTGTTGGTGTTAGTGTGATGCAGCTTGTCGCAGAAAACGGGCAACGCGATGTATAAGCTAGCTATCTAATACAGGATTGTGATAAATGCCGAAGCAAATTTTCCTTCCTCTCAGTTCCTCAATCTGGTGTGAAATAAATTTTTTCAAGATTTTTCTCTCTGTAATTTCATTTATTTAGAAGTCCGTCGATGTTTTTACATTCACATTGGATGATACCGTAACAGCTAATTCACATCAACGGAATATATATTTAAATCGAAATATAACACAATTGTTTAGTTTTCTGTCATGTAATAATAATAATAATAATAATGTTGGTATTTTACCTTTTCACAAAGTTGTGTTACAATATTACCCGAGATTTCTGAAATTATTTGATACATTCACCTAAAATAATTATTACATGCTATTGACCTTTGTAGTAAAAACATATCTGCCTCTTGCAAACCCATCTTCGCCAAATTTTTTTGATAAACCCTAGAAAATGTTTTTAATCCAGTCAGTGTCAAGGTTTTGAAAAAAAGGTAAAAGATTTTAAACAGCTCAGTGCTCTTGGATATAGTAAAATGCTCAGTGGTTGGCAAGCAATCACACAAAGTTGTTGTCAACTGTTGCTGGACAACTGGAAGTTCGGATCTCAAACAGAATTTATACATGGAAGAGTTTTGAAGCGATATGTGTCATTATATGACACTGCAATATTGAAGTTAAAAACACAGCTGCCAAGGAGTGTACATTTATTATTTCTGCAGGTAAGAATACAACCTGGTGGCAGAACACTGCAATTTCACTATCATAATTACACAATTTTACTACCATAATTATTTTTGTGATGGTGGAGTTAGAAAACAAAAAATTATCACCCTTGTTCCCGACAAAGTTATGACTTTAGAGGTCTTAGGGTTTTTAGATTACACAGTATACTTACGTTTTGAACTACATTTCATCTTATATGAACAATATTTGAAACTAATTACTGAGGTTTTTCAAGAAGAATAACCATAATTTAGTAGTGATGGAGTGAAAGTCTTCGTCACCGTTGTCGCATATGACGTTTATCCATTAAAAATAAATTCATTCTGGGAAACTATATACTTCCACAATATTTGCACGTGGCTGAGAAAACTTTTGTTTAGTAATTATATCAATAGCGCAACCCTAATTTTTCTATGTGGGCAGTGATTGTATTGTCCAGTTAAGTTCATGTTTTCTATAAATAAAATTTCATTTATGTTGAATTTAAATTTTATTTTCGTTTGTTGAGTGATGTCAAGGTCGGTGCCACAAGCGGGAGTCTATGGCACAGGTAGCACGACGAATTCACACCTCCAGGTAGCTGATAACCTCGCCCCAAGAGAGCACATGGGAGTCAAAGTCACCCTGAACTCTGTCATGCTTTACACTTGAAATAGGGTTAGGCGGGATTGACATGAATTTAAGAAGGTTAGTTGATATTTTACTTATATTTGAGCATTGTTTTCTCAAATGCTATAGTAAATTTGATGTTTCATCACCAACCACGTTCTCAAATTTAATCTTATGTATCACTCCACAGTGTTTTGAATGCTATTATACTTTCTTTGAAATAATTGATAATACACTTAACATTGAAAATAAATATTTTCACCAGTGTTACTTTTATTTTCACTACGCAATAATAGTTTGTAGTGTGATTTGTATATTAGGTTACTGTTGGTATGCTGGCACTAGAAGAATACATTTTAGTCGAATTGTTTATGTTTCGATCAATTAATAAGTCACAAACAATGTGAAGGGAAAGTTTTTCGAAAATTTATAAATACGTCATTTTTCACTCATACTAAAAAAATTAATATTTTGAAAAATCACTTTGAGGTCCATCTACAAATACAGTTAATAAAATTCCTTCTCTTATTGGCTTGAAAATCATATTTCGGCTAAACATTTACATTTTGATCAAACATTATCTTTGAAAAGGCATTTTCAAAATATTAGTCATTAACTTTCCCAAAACTTGCAAAATTGTATCCTTTAATAAATAACTAATCCAAACTACGGATTGATGGTGGAATTCTTTTATATCAATATGTTATTTGATCTTCTCTCTCTTATGCATATCTTGTATGGTGCAATGTTTTTTCCACATATATTAACAAAATTGAAACAGTACAAAATAAATTTCTTAAGAAGTTATTGAAAGAATGGCTTATCTCAAATAAATAGATTAATAGAGAACTGAATATAGATTCTATTAAATCATTTATACTAGCCAGCTAATCTGTCTGCCTATCTGGCTGTCAGTCCATCCGTCCCCAAGTCCCATAGTTGAGAACAACTTTCATTTTAGTAAAAGATCACCATCTTCAATATTGCAGTTTTAGGATGCAGAAAAAAAACTCTTGTAATTTTTAAAATTCAGGATAACAGTAAAAATCATACCTATGTCATTTTTCTAAGGGTACAAGTATATTATTCTCCTCTTACAAAAAATTTAAAGAAAACATTTGGAGTCACTTTTGAGATAAAATTAGAAATCTCTCAAGGACTTTAGGCAAAGTTTCCCCAACACAAAGACAGACGGACGGACGTTTACAAGAACACTTTTTGGCATCTGGGTACTCCAAAACTTACATCTCTTGAAACCTCGACATCGATTTTCCAGACTATTACTTACCTTTTTCTATGGCAAGAGCATTAATTTTCATACACCTATGTATACGAGAAAGCACGATTTTGGTATTGTATTGCTATGTAAAATAAATTATACAGTAAATTCGAATTCAACAATTTTACGCCGCTTCTAGTTAGGTACTTCAGGCAGCGAATCGCAATTATTTAAAATACGAATAGGATCAAACGCGTCCCCGGAGGATTAAAAAGTGATGTTTATAGTTTTTTAAAGTTTTTGCTAGGGTAAAAATGAATGTGAAATTAAAAACCTTAAATGGATATCAAGGCACTACAAAGTAATCCACTAGTAACCAATGTTTTGTTTTTACTGTTGAATCCGATAATGCGAAAGTAAAGTAGTTTCTTCTGAGTTAATTTTATTATCACAGAGGTTCAGTAAAATATTGGAACACTGCAAATTCGAAATTCAATATATTCATTTAGCCTCAATAGTCTTTATTGCCGTTTCCTATGAACTTATTTGGGCTGAAGTCTAGTATACGGTACAACTTACGGAAGTCTTTTTTTAAACCGGCACTTCACGCCGCTCCGGCGGTAACTGCGCAGTTTGAAGTCTGGAGGCTGTCTTGAAAAGTAATTACTTATAAAAGTGAATTGGTAATTATGCGGTGGATAGACTCAAGGATGTCTATAGTGAACGCGAGGGCCAAAGGCCCGAGCCTCGCCGAGACGTGGAGCCGTCGAGTGAAGCCAGAAAACTTTACGTTGAAAGTAAACTGGCATTACAATGCGTCTATCCGTAAGTTTTATTCATTTCTATCGGAGCGCGTAGCGTAATTTGAGGGAGAGCTTAAGGAAACCCCCCACCCTCCGCCGCCACGCTTCTCTGAGGGTGTACCGTGTACCCTACATTAACCCATATTTGTATAATACTGCTTTCACATCCTTTTCCAGAGCTTGGGCTTTCTCGTTACTTGATTGTATAATTAATATCAACTCTCAATATATTGTAATACATCGTGATACCCTTCAACGTCTATTGACTAGCTGGAACCATTTCTATATTTGGGTCTTTTTTATTATCACATTAATTTTCTGCCAAAATGCCTTCCCAAGATAAATTTTAAAACAATTCAGCATTTGAGTTCTAACATATCTTCAAGAAACCTTGCTAAGACATTTTCAGAGTTCGTTTGTTACTTGGTTCTTTCTGGAGACCGCTTTCAGTTTCTTTCTATGCATTATTTGAACGGGTAAGTACAATTTATAAAAAAAACTAAAAGAAAATCGTTATTTTTCGAAACCTGATGCAAATATAACTATTTGATTCAGCTTGGAAAGCAAATTTTGAAACATAGTTCACAACGACAGCAGATCAAAACTGTTCGTTACATTATAAAGTATACGCTATTTAAAGCGGTAATTATCTTTTTATAATGTAATAATTGTTTTACTTCTTATTCCAATTATGTTAATATTTTATTACACATGTTTAAGACGTTTGGTAACTTGCATATATATTAAGAAATCGCTTCACAGTAAACACAGCAGTTACACATACGAACAAATATGAAAATAAAGTGAAGAGAATGTATGAATGAATTACTGATTCAAATGAAATCCTTCCTAATCTTAAAATATATATTTTCTGGCTGTTTTATTGAGATCTTTCAAGAGATACTTAAAACGTTGCTGAAACTGAAAATGTGCTTGGACTTTCAACGGTACTTGAAACATTGTGCTTTTGTTTTCACTTGACATTTCTGTTAAACAAATTTTGACAGTTATTATCGTTTTCAAAGTAAACTCTAATACACAAAGAAGCGTATTCAAAGCAGGTTGGTGAAAACTTTCGTACGCAGAACGGAACAAACGTATCAACCAGTAATTTAACTAATTAATACAGCTAATGTTCTTGCATCATTCGTGAAAATTAACAATTATATTAGCTAAATTACTTCTCAAAACAGTTCACAAAACAAATTAAAATTCGAATGATAAGGAAATGTATCATGTAAATACCTTTCTGGGCTATCCAGTAAACTCCGTCAGCGCCGCATTCACATCGTGCACTAACCTTAGGACGTGGCCTTCAGTCCCGATTGCAGCGCTAACGCCAATCCTGTGAACTAACGCTGAGTTTTACTTCACAGCGTTACGCTTCGAGTCTCCGTGGAAGTGCGGGGATTCAGCCGCTTAATAGTGTAAATTGTAGGGGGTGTATATGTTAATTCTGAACAAGAGGGTTCGATTCCCAGCTTCAATACTTTTTTTGGTAATTTTTTCAATAAAAAAAATCAATTGCAAATTATGAAAATCAGAAAATTCTTGTTCAGATAATTGTTTTATATTAGGAACCGGGCTTGATGATCATTATTGCCTCGTTTAGGTGGTTGGTAAAGACATCAATCGAATTCGTTTTTCTCTTTTTTTGCCATTTTTCTAACAAAGTGTTCTACAACAAAGAATTTTTACCTAAGATTCATTGGAAATTAGGCTTTATTCGTAAAAGCAGAAATTAAACCAAATTATTAGCTGAGATGGCTCAATACACTAACTGATGTAACTGCTGAGCCTCTTACCAGAAGGTCCTAAACAGGGCCCTATAACTCCCATATAACGTGGTGGAAACCATTATGGTGGCGCGCTCTGCTGCATCACCTTCTTTACAGGAACTAAAACAGGAACTGCTGCCAACGATACTTTTAACGTGCGTGACTGCTGCGTGAGTTCGCGGGTCGCAAGCAGGATCATAATGTTACAAAAGATAACGTCTACGTTCGCGCTTTCTTCAGAGGTTTCTTACAAGTAGACATTATGAATAATTGTACATTTATAAGACACTTTTCGTATTTCTCACAAATTAGCCAATTTGTATGTGGGAATGTTGGCGAGCCTAACCTGCAGCTGCACCCGGCGACACTAGCGCTTCCTATAGTAGCAACCTCGAGCTTTGTCCCCAATTTTGATAGAGAGTTGCCGGGCCCTGGTCCTAAAGTTCGAGTCCCTACGGTGGCCGGATTTTTTGACTGCTACGTCGAATTCAGTCGCTGTCAGACGGTCAATTCTAGCGATAAAAAAAGAAAACAAATGTATATTTACATAGATGTAATAGTATTTTTTCTCTCTCTCCCTACATGCGCAGATTGGCACCTGATGTGTCCAGGCAGATCAACAATCTGCCTGAGAGTGTTGAAGGAACACGTAGCCCGGTTCACACACATCGAACCAACCTGTGTCACTGCCCTGGGGAAGCCTGCGACATGTCAGTCGAAACTTTGGCCTCTCAACCAACGTCACGGCGCCACTAGGACAGCCAAAAAGACTGTGTAAAAATAATGTACTTATGCATATATGATCCTCTATATACTTATAGAAAATCAAATGTTTTTGTAAGATATTGAAAAATTCTCATTAAATATCTTCTCTATTATTATAACTTTTCAAGGAACCTGACTTGTTCCCATAATCGGGTTCTATTAAAAGAGATCCATATATTATTATATAATTTTAATTTATTTGAAACACGTTACATATGATGATGGTGTTTACCAATACATTTTTTCTCTTTCCTCTAACTCGTCTTTGTATACATAAATAATCTCATTGTATAATAATGTTATATTCCGATCTTGGTTTTGAATTTTTTTCATTTCTCTTATAGTTAATAAATTTGAAATATGCTGGGAAGTGTGTAGGATGCTTTTGAAAGATACATCCTCGAAAGTGTTGTATTTACAAAGGTACAAATAGTAATTAGTAATGAATTCCGACGAGTAGAAGAAACTTTTTTACATGATACAAAGTGTTTACACAAGTTGTGAAACAGTGGTGTAGTCTAACTTTTTATTTTAAATACAACAATGATATTCAAATGTTATTTGTATGAACTTTATCATTGCTGTATTTATTTTAAATACAATGATACGTGCAGATTGTAAGTAATCGAAAGGTGCCAGTATTTTGGGATTTTTTTTCCTATTTTGAAAATAATTACTCTCATAATTGCTTTACACAAAGTTGCAGTCTTTTCCACATTGAAAATCATTTTTAAAACTAACTGACGATGAAATATTCTGAATAGTACCAAATGATGATGAAATCTGCAGTTCAAACTTTACGTCCGAATGTTGTTTATAATTTTACAAGATTTTCAATTATGTCGTTTTCCAAAACATCTCAATATTTCAATGCGGGATCCGGGATCGTATGTTCTCTTCAATGCAGAACCGTATGCAGATATCACTAGGAGTCTCACAAATCTCAAGCAACGTTTACCGGAGTGTCCTAAAAAAGAAAAGAAAATCGGTAAAAAAAATAAGTTAGCTTCACTACATCAGTGCCCCTCTCAATAGCTACATCTCTAGTTTGGACAAAATTCTTCACAATACTTTTACTTTGTTGTATACTATTTGCGTAGTATAGAGGAAGCTATGTACTGATACACCCAAAATTGCGATATTTTTCTGTGCTAATCAATGTGTTAAAAAAACATCAAAATATGTTGAAAAATTAAACAGTGATCAAAAGCTGAGATGAAATATTAATGCACCTTACTAACGGAACCCACCAATTATATGGCTTGCGATCTGGGCTACAAACCAACTTGGAACACACGCGCCATCAGAAACA
The DNA here is from genome assembly GCA_017312745.1 of Gryllus bimaculatus. Classification (NCBI taxonomy): domain Eukaryota; kingdom Metazoa; phylum Arthropoda; class Insecta; order Orthoptera; family Gryllidae; genus Gryllus; species Gryllus bimaculatus. Next base: position 2,958,675 of record BOPP01000144.1, read on the forward strand.
AGAACTTTCAAATTAGGAATTTCACTTATTAAAATACATATTTCATTAATTAAAAAATAGTGAAGTGTTAAAGCAGGTTGAAATCGAAATGCAGCAACTTCTCGTTCTGTGATTTGAGGTGGCACGTGGTTGAAATGCGACATCGATGTCAAAAATTCCATGTTTGTATTTTACCGTTTCCAATATCTATATATTAAATGCGATGTTTTTTGTTCGTAGATAAAAAATTCTCACAACCATTTGTTAGTAAAGGTTAAAGTATTAAATAAAAAGTGGTGGCACCATTGTTTATGCTTTTGTACCAAACGAACGTGATCCTTTTGGTCAATTACTATTGATTTAATTTTAAACATCGATATGTTGTTGTCGATGTCACATCACTAATAGGTGGTGCGACATCGACAGAAGGCGTCGGCTTGATTCGGAACGTATAAAATACAGTTCGGACAACTATTCCGTCACCTGCAAACCTGGATTGATTGGTATCGATTCCAGGCGCGTCAACCACTAATAAGGTTATTTGTTCTGTAAGTGTAGTGCGTGTTCCCTTCTCAAGAGGTGGCAGTGATATTCCCCCGCTGGATGACGCGACACCTTCCGTCGGCTAGCGGAGTTTTCCCCATCCAGGTATCTCTCACTAGCGGGCACTGCACCTGCCGAGCCAAGCTCTCAGCTCCCTATCAGTCTCCCGGCATGTGCGGAAGTGTAGTGCATGTTGGTATTGGTGAGAGGTGAGGATACGAATTAATAAGGAAGACGAAGGAAAGATCGCACGTGATCTTTTTGTTAGGTTAGTGCTCCGGCATTCGCCTGGTATTGATCGGGAAAACCACCGATCAGGGCAGCCGGGCCCTAGAATTCTCCCCCAAATAGCAGCTAGGTGCGACCTAGCTTTGTAGCTGCGTCGAAAATCCCGCCACCGTCGGGGCTCAAGCCTAGGATCTCCCGGTCAAAGGCGCTGCAGCGACATCAGTTGATGCTCTATACGCCACCTCTTTAGGTGGAAATCATTGAAAGGGTCTTCCGGCGAGCCAACGCGACGCGCCGGTCTGCCGGCGAAGAGCCGAGTCAGAAACCCGTGATGAGAGGCAAGCCACTTCCGCCGCACTTAACACCAGCAGGGGCGCCCAGAGAGAACCAGATGGCTGGGACAGTTGATCCACGATCAGAGGCCTCTCATTTCAAACAAAACATTCCCTCCTCCCCAAGTTCATAAACAGAATTCATTTCTCCATGCATCAGATATAGTTATACATAGAATTAAATTTGGATTTGTGATGAATACATTTTTTAAAATTTCTTTTGAATGAAATAAATTCGGGTCCCCAATGATGCCAGGGCCTGGGCCAAGTTGCCCTATTCACCCTCTCTCCTTCTGGTAGCACCTGGACGTCAGGTTCATATAAAGGTTCCCACAGACGGGCGCGGAAGATCCGCTACGAATGTGGCGCGGAAAGTTCCGCGCTAGACGCGGCGACGAATATCGCGGGTCCGTTCACACCGCAGCGTCAAGAAAGTCTCAGCTCTCGTTGACAGTTTTCCTCACCCGATAAACAACACGCGTTTGCTTCTATTCATGTGCGAGATGTAAAATGCCAATATTCATACTACATTCTGAGCATATGCGGTACAGTACTTTTACTTTTTTATCTACGATTTTCCATCAAATTGTTAATATCTCTTTAAGAAACGGGTCTATAATTTTGACCTAGAAAGGAAAAAGTACGCAGAATTTCATGCCTTGACGCCACAAAGCACGAGGAATGCTTTTATATTTACTAGAAAGACCGGTGATTGTTTGGAAGAAATTTTGTATCTGATCGCAGAAGACGCAAGAAAATCGGACACTTTCACAATCATGAAGCTATCTCACCTGAAGAACATATTATCGCACGAGTGCGGGAATCAGCTCGCGCCCGTGTTGAGTATACTATTTTTTGAGACCCCGTGAGGGAAACGAAATACGTCAAGTAAAGGGATGTAAATTAAATGTCAAATAACAAGAAGTACCTTACTTGTACACAAGTAAATGGATTCTGGTATCGTACCACTATTGTTGTAAATAATAAACAAAGACGTCAAAACGAAAGACAACTAAAAATCTTTACGAATGTTTCGCACACGGAAAACAAGAACGAGCAAACGCGTATCGCACGGCGTAGGGTATTATTATTATTATTATTATTATTATTATTATTATTATTATTATTATTATTGCCTTATTTTACGTGGCGAGACTTTTATTACTTTAAGGTACTAACACTACTTGTGTTTGCTATACACTTTTATGAAGGGATCCCAGATAAAAGTTTTGCGGGCGATGTCTAACTAATTTCGTTACATGAAAAAATAAAAGATGTCATCTTCGTCGACTTAATAGGTTTATTTAGAGAGATCACATCAGTCTACGAATATAAACAAAATGAAATATAAATAAAATCCCAAATAAATACAAAATAAGACAAAAAGGGGGAATTAATATCAATAATAGATACATTTAAATTCGTCGGGAGCCAGCTAATAATTTTACGCCTCCCTCACACAGACTCCCCCCCACCGCCTCCTGAGACCTTTCCAAGATAAAAAAACAGACCTCCTCCGACCCCTCGACGGAACTTCAAAAGCTATAGTCACTTTCCTTCTGGGTACTGTCTCCTGACTGACTTGGTATCTTTATACTGGTATCTATATTAATACCTCTCTTACATTTCATTCTTTGTAATTAAATTGGCTAATTATTATAAATTTAAATGTTTCTATTATTTATATTAATTCTCCCCACTTTGTCTTATTTTGCATTTGCTTGGTATTTTATGTTTGTAGACTGATGATGACGGCAAGCCTTCGACAGCCTACTCTCTAAATAAACCTGTTAAGTTGACGGATGTGACATGTTTCATTTCTTCATGTAATTCAACAATACCTTACCAGACTCCCCACAATTCATTTCGTTACGCTACAGAACCACACCAAAAGTACATACCTGAGCAGCCGACCATTACAGTTCTTCTCCAGGCATCGGCTGGGGAGGGGTAGTGAGCTGCCAGGGCCACCGCTGGCGGTGCTAGTACATATGATTCAGGAGCGTGCTCCTCTCTGAGAAGCTTCTATCGCGCTCCAAGCACTCGAACCGGCCGCTGTGCTCGCGCGTGTGCTTCCGCAGGGCGTTCGCGCTGCTCAGAACCTGGAAGACATACTGGCGTAGCGTTCGGGCCCGCAATGGACGCGGGCTCAGGGAAAAGAGGGCCTAAGGCTGAAGGTTTTGAGATCGTAAGAAACATTAATTACTTGATAGTTTGCGATCGTTGATTCAAAAATAAATTTAAAGAAATAAAACTATCTTCCAGAAGAATTATCCTTCCTCCGCTTCGGTAGCTTATGTAACACTGTTGCCAACAGCAATCCTTATTTTTCAAAATTAAGATACGAATAAATTATTATTTAATACTGTAATAATTGAGGGGTTGGGTGGAAGAAGGGCGTAATTCAGAAAAAACAGTTTTGAGATATTCAAGAAAAACTTTGTACAAGCTGTATTTCTCACATAAATTTAAAAGCTACGAATATATCTCACGAAAAATCATACTAGTTACTGATTAAACATACAAAATGCACTAAAATGCTCAAATATGTGAATTTACATTAATTTGAAAAATGATGGATTATGCTCTTATTCCATAGAACAAGCTTAATTTGATATAAATAGTTTCTTCAATAAAAATGTGCATTAATTTCTTAATTTATCTTTATACAAAATAATATGCATTTTCATCCATGTTTTTTAAGATTCATGAATTCGTTTTTTCTGACTTTCGGAAAAACTTTACTTTTTCGTCCTTTATTTTTATTTTCATCACTACGTAAATAAGCATGTGAAGATGTATTACTATCATCTAGAGGCTTAAACTCACTATCATTCGATGAAAAATCAGATACATGGGCAAATCCACATCTTCTGTACTCACAGCCATCCTGTCGATGATCTAAACATCGGGAAACGAAATGATGCAAGATCATAGAGGTAACGAAGGTTCGAAAAAAGGGTGCAATTTAGAATTTCAAAAGCCTCTCAAACGTCTTCAATTGAAGTTGGCGCAGTACCATTTGGTGGAGTGGTAGAAAGTCACCTAAAGAACATTTTATGGATAAACGCCATAATTCGAGTAACGCCCTTCTTCTACCCATCCACTCAATTGAATCGTTTATTTCAGAAAACCATCAAAGCTCAGGTTTCTGAATTCGAGAAAACTGAGAACAAGTGTCCGAATATTTCAGATTTCAAAATATTTGTATTTATCAAAGCAGTTGATAAATGCATAGTTTTCATATAAATATGCTCTAAACGATGTGTCTATCCTCTTGCAACAATAATCCGTCCCTACTGTGTGTTTTAGATTTTGGAGTCTGACGGTTTTCTGAAGGAAACGATTCAATTACTGTAGAGGTTATGTTTTACCAGCTAGGATAGTACGATTTAGTTTTACTATTTCCACCTCGCGGGCTATTTGCCAAGCGCTCGCTTCTCGAGATTCTCGGATAGTATAAGTAATTGAGTTTATCAGATAAGTGGCGTGCCCTAACGCTAGGTGAAGACGCTCGCTCACTCGCCGTAGCCCGCTCAGGTGAGCACAAGCACATTGTCTAATGTTTACGTTAATTTTGTACAAAACTGAACGACGAAGTGTGTCCAATTTTGGCAAAATCAGTCTGTACATTTCATGAGATACGGTCCCTGAGTATTATCAACGAGGACTGAACCATCCTCTATACAAAACAGAAATAATCTAGGTAATACTTCGCGCCCGTTGGCGGTCGGGGCATATTTGCCGCTTGCGGGGCTGTTAATGCCAGGCTTCGCTCTCCTCTACCGACACCGCCCGATACAGACTGCAACGCCCTTCTTCACCTGCAAAACAAACCACCAAACAAACGTACTTTTTGCGGGCTAGCTCTTCTAGCTGCTCATGCTCAGTATTTTCACTGCAACGCTATAAAAGTATTTGGTTCTTGTGCTTATAGTGAACCACGTGAAGGCATTGACTCACTACCGCGAAATCATAACATAACATAAGAATGTGAAAAAATCTATGAAACCAACGTATGGAAAACAGCAAATTTATTTTGGGAGATATAGTTGGAATTAAAAAGGATGATAATATCTTTTTGGGTGGCTTTTCTAAAAAATATATCTATTTATTTACTGCAGAAACAGTTAACAACTGTGTGACGTACTACGGGGTTGATTTGAAGTTACATTTATTAAAATTATATTCATTGTTTTGTAAAGAAATGATTAAGTCTATAAGAGTTGAGATATGGTATCAACATCTGGGCCGTTTTAATAGCTTTGGACACGTGTTCATTTGGGGGGACCTTATTCTTTCTCCTACCGATCTCCCCCTCCCGACATTTAAAGGCAAAGTTTTGTTAAGAATACTAAGCTTCATGGGGCATTCTCGTATCAACCAGCAACATCCCATGTTATAAATATTATCCACTGATGCGCGACACATCACTTCCTTATGCAAATATTTTGCTTTTAGTTTAATCATACACCACGTTTTATACGTTTTTTAATTTCATTTTTTTAGTCTTTAATACTTTTTTAAGAACTACTGGGAGCCCGTTGGGCCCTGATCAACATATCTAAAATAATACTTAAATTTCTTACGCAAAGGAGTAAAGGCATTAAATAAATTATTTTCAAACTGGTCCCTAAAGATTCCAGTAAATAATGGGGAAATGTTGGAACCCATAGTCAGTCTTTTAGTTTGCTTGTAAATTTTGTCGTTGAATTTGAAATAATCAATGTTTAATTATTGTTAGTTATCTAAAAGTTGATTAAAAGTTGTTTTACATTATAAAAGGATTTAGAATTCATCTTGTATTTTATATAAATATATTGTACTTCAGAGGGTGGTATGCTGGTGAACATATTGTTAACATCGAATGAAACAAATTTGGAATTATTAGGTATTTCTATTTCTTTAATTTCCTGAAAGAGATCAAAAGAGTTATTGAGTTTGAACTTAAAGATAAGATTAGTAATCGATAAATTTACGCAGAGGTGAAATACAAGAATTACTGAAGCTAACTACAGGTCTAATAGGTTTTCTTTATGAAGTTTGATGAAACCATATAATCTGGGGCATTGAAGCTTCATAACTATTTAAATATTTTTCTTTGGTTCTGAAATTGAAGTGCTAGAAATTATGGTATTCTAACATAAACGTTCAAAGAAGAAGTCTATGAATATTTAGGTCTTTACGTAGAATAATGAATACAGTTTCCTGTATGAAGTTTCGTAGTGTGTGGATATGGTTCAATATGACTACAGTATTAACATTATCAGATTTATTAATAATTAAATTATTGGTTTTTACATTCTATATTAATTTAAATACAGAATTTTTTCTATGTTTTGTACAATTATTATGGATAGATCTATTGCTTTCATCAGAAAGAATATTAGAACAATCTATACCCTTATGGAAAAAATCCTATTCTCCTACCTAAAGTTACTATAGAAATTCAATAGTTACTATAGGATATTCTATAGTAACGATAGAAAGTCCTATAGTAACTACAAAGCTTTAAGTCTTCCTATAGCTACTATACAACTCTCTATAGTTACGATAGAAATGTTGACTATAGACTGTAGTAACTTTAGAACTTCCTATAGTGACTAAAGACGGAATGACAATAGGTCTTTACTAGCTATAGATTTCCTGTGGTGACCATAGCCAATATGACTATAGGACTTTAGTAACTATAGATTTCCAGTAGTGACTTTATGCAGGATGACTAAAGGACTTTAGTGACTACGCAGAACTACCTATCGTGACCAGGACTGACTATAAGATTATGGTGATCATGGAACTGCCTAAATGGTCTATAGTCCGGATAACTATACCGGTTTAGCAGCTGTAGGGATATTTATATTTATAATTTTAATCTGTGTATTCTTTATGCTTTTTGTTTAAACTTAATATATGCAAAATAATAAATGATAAATTTAAATTTTGTAACAAAATTAAATTATATAAATTAACAACGATTTTTAAATATAATTTACAAAAAGAATAAATATGTCAATTAACATGTTATCAATGATATTGGCAATAATATCAACTTCTGTATTTTGCTACAATAAAATGTTAAAATTGATTAAGTCTTCATTCATTAAAATACAGGCAGTGTAGAATATTCGATCCTCATAAAGACACAATGTTATTAATATTTTTATAATATTACAGTAATATATATGAAGATTTCTAAAATATTATCTATGACCGCCTAAATAATTATTTCTAAAATATTACATTCTGAAAATTAATATTTTAGAATTATTATGTTTTTATAGAGTTCTTAACAATTATATTAAGTTATAAAATATTTGTAGGCAGAATCTTTAAAATAAATAAGAAAATCATAATTATATAATATTATTTTTATATTTTCATAATATTATAATATCATATGCGGAATATTGTATGATAGTTGCAGAACGATTAGTGAATTCTTCTATCATGTTTTCATTTGTCGGTCTAGCAATGGCACTTTTACACGGGACTCCGAACTTCTGATTTATGACTTTCCACAATACTTTAGTCGTTTAGTTCGGGCACATTGAAACTCCAGGATCCTGATGAAGTAATTTTTAATAGTTTTTAAAGAAAATTTTATAGTATTTAATTTATTGCTTTTTTCAGAATGAAATAGAACTAATGCCAAATTCAGGCGTAAGAGTGAATAAAGAAAGATTGAAGAAGTGCAACAAGGCAACTTTTTCAAAATATGTAACAGACTTTCTGTTACTTGTGTTTGGGAAACAAACATTGGCGACGTGTACAATGACGGGCACTATCTCCAACGCCCACAAATCAAAAGCTGCAAAAGGACATGTCCAGCTGCCCAGGACATCCAGCTGTAGTTGGATAAGAAGTTGCTAGACGTTGTTAAATGTAAGTAATGCACATATATTTCTTCAAATGAATTTCTGTTATTACACCAAGATTTTGTTATTCTAAAAAAAATTAATTACTGTAAAAATTAATAAATTTAAGGAAAATTTCGAGTTAAAATTCTCTTTTTATCCATTTTACACTGATATGTTAAACTTTATTACATAATTTCCAATTATTTTATTCTTAAGTTTGAAATTATTACTTCTTTGCTACAATTTATTTCAATAATGATTCTTTCATTAATAAACGTTCAACAAAGAAGTTCTTTACTTTTCTTTTGCAGCACATGCAGTATCCATTTTTGGTCCACAGAATGATATGGATAAACTTTTTAAAAGTATTGTGCGCTATAAATGCAACAATTGCAGCCGATCTACCGTCTCTACTGGTTCTACTCTCTACTAGTTCTACTTCAGGGTTTGCTATAGTAACTATAGCTTCTATAGTTCTATAGTGCGCAATTTAATCTAGAAATTTTCTATCGTTACTATAGAACTCAACTATAGAAAATTTCCTATAGTAACCATAGAATGTTTCCGTAAGGGTAACTACAGAATTGAGTTTATTGTTGTCATTTATCTTGCCTAAAGTATCTTCAGCACCAACTGCTAATTTTGTCAGATCTATTGTAAAAGTGTCTATTAAAGTAGAATACTTCTGGCCTTTGAAAATTATTTTAACATCATTATCATTAAATAAAAAACATTGAAATGGTTTAATTCTAGGATGGAAGGTGTAAGAACAGGTAGACGAGGTTGTGGTTACAGGGAATTTGAGTAGCTTACTTTCTAATTTTATGTTTTTGATGGTTTTCTGGCAATTTTATAGAAAACAATATCACGTATATTTCCATATAGATGAGAAATTTAAGGGGCAAAAATAATTTATTGATATGGGTATAAACAACAAACAGATAGTAGGCCAATGCGACCCCAATTGAAATCCATATAAGAATTTGATGTTTAATCGTGGCAAATGTTATGAGTATATTTTTTTAAACGGTTAGAGCAGGTGCTCTCAGAACCTATACAAAACAATGCTATCGTTTACAATCAACATTGTGGAATATTAACCGACCAAAGTATATCATAATATCAATAATTTATATTAATGATTAGAAAACAGCATCTCAAATTTTGCAAGTTAAATTGTAAAATATAATTAAAAAATATGCATGAAAAGGATAATTATTTCAAATGTATCCTTATTTTGATAGTGCCTTAAGGAAATATCTAATGAAATGTATATAAATAAAAATTTCAATACTAAATTATCAGAAAGTTTGCAGAACTTGAGAGTTGGAAACTAAAAATTACAAGAGCGTGACGCCGTCTTAAAAATACCCAAGTTATGTCAAGTGCACCGCACGGAGAAGTGAGCAAATACAATCTGAGAAACACAAACTGAGAAAAAGTTGCAGGTTGACACACAACGAGCTAGAATATACTACATAGAGTGGCAGAAGCCGCTCCATCTTTGAAGCACATTGAAGCCACGTTTTTTGCAGTCAAAGCTGGGAAACAAAGTATTCTAGTATTACGTTTGGCGCTGGTTACGGACGGTTACACTGCCACTCGTTTATGTTTTGACTTCAAAAAACATGGCGGCCACTAGTTCGACGAGCCTCCACCAAGAGCGCTGAAACTATAGGGACAGGCACTCTGGGAGAGACTCTCTGTACTATATTCTGGCTCGGTGTGAACACACCTCTGCCTCTGGGCTCGCCGTCTTGTGCGCCATTGTGCTTTCCAAACGACATTTTAGCCGAGTGACGGTGAGACGTATTTACGTCTCGGGCGGTAATTGCAATGGTGAGACGATACGATGTGAACATCGCCTATCTTCTATCCCAGGACTGGTGCCAAGTATGTGGTATTCGCTATTTAGAGCATTCTGGATTCGGGACCGCTTCCCTTTCTCTTTCAGACTTTTATCAAGTAAGTTTTATTCACTCTTATGACTGGAAAGAATGATGAAAGTTGTGCGCAGGGGTAGAATCTGCAAACCAATTTTATTGTTGCATGATGATAAATAACTTAAATTAATTTGTTTATATTAATCAATTTTATATATTTTAACATATAATTTATAAAGATAATGTAAACTCATTAATTATTGTAACACAATTTAGAACATAACTGTAAGTGAATATTGTTAAATAATGTAGCTAATTTATTGTAATTTTAAATAATTAGTTTTCTGACTTTGCTAGATATTTTCTGTAAGTCAAGCAATAAATTATTATGAATATTATTATAAACCGCTGATATTTCATGGGCTGTGATGAAATAATCTTCGTTTCAAAAGGAAACATATTGAAATTCGACCTTCATGAAGATGTCGAAAAATAATAATTTTTTTTAAAATCCGTAACTTTCGAAACCATTATAACAAGTGATGATTGCCGTTTTATGTTACACAGTTTCCAGTATAATTTTGTTGGAAGGATTTGAGAACTGAATGTTGAAGTAAAAAGCACCGACCTAACAATTCTAAATAAGGTCCTTGAGAGCCCAGGACATGCAGTGAAAAACGATGCTATCCAGAAATTATGCTCCTTCCTTTCCACAAGTCCTTTATTATTCTTATATAAATATTTAAATCTAAATTTGCTTAGATTTCTGGGCATCCAAATATTACAGGTACATTTCGTTTTTTATAGTTGATGAAAGAAAATGGATTTATACCACACCGTCAGTTCTATTTTCCGTTTGAGTACAAGGCATGGTCAAACCAAAAAAAGAAACGACAAAAGGCAGGAAAATCAAAATCAAAATACGGCGGAGCAGGAAGAGGTCAAGCAGGAACATCCAAGAATGCTGCTAAAAAAGGGTAAAAAAGTTTTACTTTTTGTATTATTTGTCAAATGCATAAATCAAACTTGTGACCATTAGAATTAAAAAAAAAGTTTGACTAAGAGTACGTATCAAAGTGTGTTTTAATACCCGGGAGGAGGACATCTCGTCTCAATCGCGATGGGGTACCGAGAAGGGTACAAAATTTTTTTTTCCAAAGTGAATTATACTGATCTTGAGGGATGCTGAAATAGTTTCCTCTCAGGAGTTGTAAAATAATAAATAGTATATGGGAGAGACAGAGAGGGAGAGAGAAAATTAGTAAATGTTTGTTTGTTCTCTTACAGACTGACGTTTCCAGATCTGGAGATAATACTCAGTAATGACTTTTTCTTGAAAAGAGGAAGGTATACAAATAAGTTTGTAAACCTGTAATATATTTCATTTTCTGGTTGTAAAAAATTGTGAATTCATTTCATTTTTCCTTTCAGAAAATATGAAGAATACTGTCCTTTTCGCAAATATTTAGAAGGAAAGTAAAACATAAAATAAGCATGGTAAGACCATAAGCACTTGATACTTTTCAAAGAATGGTGCTTTCCATTTGTGTAAGATTGAAACTTGGCTAAATAAAGTCTTTTGTCTTCATGAATGCTATCAATGACAACCCCTTCTTTTTCAAACATTTGGAATAACAACTATTCAACAGTAATAAACCAATTTATTCAAAAATTCTATAATTAAAAACAGTCAATATTATGTTGTTTCTGTAAAATTTACTTCACTCTAATTTATGGACAATTTGTTTTGTAAGACTTTTTCACCTACCGAATGAAATAAAATTAATAAATGAAGTTCTCAACCTATTGCTTCATACATAAGTTATGTCATTAATGAATTTGGAAGTTCTTTAAGTAAGTATGTTATCACAAGTTTTGTGGGTGGCTAATGACAAGTGGGCTAATATAAAAAAGCATTAAACAATTTTATAAAAATTTACTGTCAATAATTTTGTACAACTCGCCTCTGACACTAAATAGTATATCTGAGAGCGGCGAGTATTTTTTGTAGTTGGAGCAATGAGGATTATAACTAATGTAAGTTTTGTTTTTATATACTAGCACTTCCTGAAAAGGTACAGTAGCGTGTAAAAGAAAATGGTCAAGGTAATTGCATTTCTAGAATTCTAATTACACAATGTGAAATTCTTTTTTTAAATTAGTGGTTGGCATTCAGTGAACTTTTGTTATAAGTGCATTTTTTAAAACAGAATAAGTGAGAGATCATTGAAATAAAACACTCAACATAGATTCAGTTTTATACATTCACTTGTTTTTACCTAAACGACAATTTAGGTATTATTTATTCTCATCTTTGGATTTAAACTTATATAATAGATGCATTTCATTTATCTTCTAAATATCAAAAAATAATGCTGTGCCACGCCATGTTTCTGAATAGAGTGCTAAAAACAAGAGAACTTAAGATTTCAATGCGGATTTTGCCAAGGTCTCAAAATGTTCATCCCCCAAAGATTTTTGTGCAAAAAACCTTTGTATACCTTATGGTAATAACGTAATCCTTTCAAAAACGACACAATATGTAAACTCAGTCAGTGCCCCATTTCCCTAGATTAGTTTCCCAGACTTCTCTGCATTGTCTATTCTATGATTTCTAGAAGCGTTAATTGCCAGTCGAAATATCATCCACCTGAAATTAAGGCGCTTTAATTTTAGAAGCTGTATTTCTTATTATTTGGATTTCAATAAAATGGAAGTAAATCAGTGCCACTCGTACCAATATTCAGCGTTCTAAATCAAAACATTTATGAGATGTTAATAGTTCACTGTTCATGTCTTGTCTCAAACAGATCGCAACCACAAACATGCATTAACTACTAATAAAAATGCAAGCTATTTATCTTTCAGACAGTAAAACGATCAGTTTTTCTTTGCACTTATATCGTTTAAAGATGACTGAGCAATTATCATAAAAACAAATTGTAAGTAAGGTGCATAGGCATGGTGTGCTGAGTTCGCGTTGAAAACTGGTCCAGTCTGCGCATGACGTCATCAGGATAGTATGCAAGGCAAGTATTACTCGTCAACTTTTCTTCAAAGATGGATTCAAGAAATGCGGGTAGAGTGGGGGTATTAGTTACGAAATCGGCCACTAGATTTTATGAAGCAATGCCAATCTCCGAAGAATCCGTAACGCCTTCGTAACGTTCTCAATAATTTGCGTTCTAACTGTATCAGGAGTTCGAGGTATCTCCTGTAATAGATCTGTATCTGCTTCGGTCATTTCTTTAGGTTTTTGGAGAAAATAACCGATAAAAGTTCTCGTCTTAAAATGAAAATTGTTTCTATTTCGCGCCAGTGAAGATGTGTTTGGAATGTTGTCATCAGTGCTCGCTGCGAGCTTTTGCCTTCATCTGTTTATTGTGTCAGAGAGGGGGAAGCAAAGTCACTGTTAAAGAAAAGTTACGTGAGTAATAACAATTACTCCAGAACAAACAAAAATAAAAATGCGAAAAGAACGTTTTCCACCACATAGTGACATTCGGGAGAATTGAAGTCTTGCCCGTCGGCGCAAATATTGAAAACGGTACGTTCTGGAGCATATTGTCCTTTCCATTCCGACAAAAAAAATGCTATTAGTATTAGAGCTGTTAAATGAACGAACGGACAACATCACAATTTATATGTATTAATAAATAAATAATTTCCATAATTAATATTATTGATTTTATTATATAGAGCGAATTTGTTCAATTCATTTTAAACAAGATAATAAAATGGTTCCCTAAAACAAATAGTATTAGGTTAAAATCCTGAAAGATCTAGAAATCATAATGCCATTAATCACCGACCGAAGAATTGACTAGAGAAATAAAGAATTCTGACAAATCTGTGCTAAAAAGTGACAGGGTGGGGAAAAGAAGAATGCATGCAAAATGTACAGAAATGCTAGACGACAATTCAGATGATATCATGACCATTGACATTTTAGATGACTGCAACAGTGAAGTTCCGGAAATGTATTTATTTCTGCTTTCAGCGCTTTTGAAAACTTATGGGAATGTGCTTAGAAAACGTATGGGAACAAGCAATCTTGGAGAGAATTTGAAAGTGCAAAACTTTCTCTAGAGTAAGAGTGATTAATACACAAGAAGATATATTGATTTGAAAAATTAAGTTTCTGCATTAGAAATAGAAAATAAAAAACCGAAAATAGAAATTGATAAATTGAAAACAGAAAACTAATATTTAAAAACAATTAAGGAAAGAGACCTACACAATATGTTGATTACCACTTCGCCCAAAATTATTAGTCAAGGTCAAATTAAGATACTATTGAATCCGAAACAAAATATTATTCATTGGGCCCCACAAGACTGATTCATCAATTTTACTAAGAGGGGTAAGTGATAATTCATACATGTATTTAAGAAAAAATATCATTTCCTGCTTATCTACCCTTCGAAAGTGGGCTTTATCCTTTGATGTAGATAAAGGTCTACTAATAGGTGTTATAAAAATAATGAAATAATTATGAGTCGTCATTGCCAACAACATTATTTATTACAATAGCAGCTTTCGATGGCTTTAGCTATCGTGATCATTTTTCTGCCTTATGGAAGCCACAAAACCACTAGTCGACTAGATGACGTAGTTGTTATTGTGGCTTCCATACAGCAGAAAACTGATAATGATGGCTAAGCCATCAAAAGGTGCTATTGTAATAATATAATTGTAATAAATAATAATATTGTTGACAATGACGACTAATATAATTATTTCATTGTAAATGCCAAAAAACTCGCCACAGTACCAATAACGAAATAATAATAAATCAAATGTAATATCAAGCTAATTTTGGCAGCATCTATACAAGAACTCCAGATTGCTCAGACCATTACCCCTTATCACCTTCAAGTCAAAGGGTCGAAGAGACAAAAAGTACGTCCCGGTGCAAACATTTTTTCCGAAAGAGTTTCTAAAGCAACTGAATGGATTGAAAAAATGGGATTCTTATAAAATTGTGATTGGGAAGAAACATCTAGGTTTTTGAAACTTATGAATGATTTGATTTGATATTTTTAATGCCAAAAGTAATTTCGGACTCTTCCAGGACTCAATGCATTTTGTATAAATTTGGGAAATCAATTAACAACCCTAAAGGAAGTCAGTGGTACTGTATCAAAAATGAAAGTTGAAAACCACCATCAGTAATACCTTTACAAAGGGGGATTTTGATGAATAATATATATTTGATTGAAATGTATTTTTTATCTGAAGATGAAATATGAAATTGAATTTGTTTTAACGTAAAGCATAAATCAAGACTTTTGAAACGTTCTTAGGTTATATTCGTGACATAGGTGGCTAAACTGGCGAACCTATTCCGAATTAAATATTAGTTGAGATGGTATGTTATTTAGAAAATTCATCAACTGTACTCTCGTAGATCTAATGTTATGACTTTAAAAAATATTCCATTAAATAGTGATGGCGATATTGTTAATAGCTTTGCCACTATTTTCAAATCAGTTTATGTTTCTCATGGTGCATTCAATGACCATATTGTTGATTCTTTTCTTATTGGAGTTTCTAACACATTTAACATCAACAATACCACATATGATGAAATTTGAATTGATATAAAAAAAACTGAAATCTAGAATGTGTAGCGGTGCTGATGGTTTACCACAGTTTATATTGAAAGGCTGTAATGATGCGGTATCCTATTCTTTATACATTATTTATAATCTTATTTTAAAAACTGGAAAATTTCAAGCGAAGATTTTCACCGTTTGAAATCTAAAATTATATCCTCCTTTATTCATCCAAAACACACTAGTACCATGGCTTCCAGTTATAATACCAGTTAAGAACCTAGACTCACAATAGACACAAAATTAACCTGGAAAGCACATATTTCAAGCACAGTAAACAAAACATACTGAACAATTATAAAATTCTATCCCATACTAAATTATACATTCATACTTCACATTAAGTGGGGTAAAATAATTAACAAGTCAATAATCAGACCCTCATTAACCTACGTGAGCCCCGTTTGGATAAAGGCAGCCCATAGCCACACAAAGAAACTCCATGTTATACAAATAAGTGCCCCAGAAAAATTACCAAAGATCCGTGGTTCATAAGTAATTAACACCTACCCAGAGAATTACAAATGGAACCCATTCAAGATCAATATTCTGAAAATTAAAAAAAGAACTTTTTATGATTTACTACTAGAATTCCCAGCTACAGAAACTTACCATCGAGCTACTTACAGGCAGCCAAACAGAATCCACTCACGCTATCCTAGGGACATTTGCAATATTCCCTAACTAACTGAAAATATAATCTCTCTCTTTATCTCTCCGCCCCCCCCCCCCACATTATCAATTATTGCTCTTCAAGTTCATTTTTCTTATACATACCTATACTTCGACCTGAGGATGGTTCATCCTATAATGTTCGAGAAATCCTTGTAATCAACATCCTTGAAAGGCAGAAATGCCGATCAAAAATAAATTATAAAAAAAACAATGCTAATGTGAATTATTTTGAAATAATGGAATAATTTGAATATTTAATTACATTTGAAGGAATAAACTTTTTGACTGGTTATGTAACATTTCGGATGGAACACAAATTTCTTCATCTTGATTTAGCAACTAATGACATGTAATTATCTGACAGTGAAACACCCAACTGAATACTGTTCTTATCGAAAGAAAAATTAAAATATCCTTCAGGGAAATTATTTCCAGTAACCATTGTCATAGATAATGAATTTTCAAATTTTCGTGGGCAGTCTCATAAGTGGAAATACATTGTTTCAAATGTTCACTCAAAGAGTTGCAAAACAATTACCAAATTTACATTTTGATGTTTTTTTGTCTGGTGCGTAAAAGAACGTATATAATGTTGCGAAATTTAAATGGAAGACATGAAGACAACGAGAAAAAACAAAGGGGAAAAAAACATCAAAATTTATCAACAGCAAGCATTAATAAGGCACAATATATAATATTGGGCATTTTATGTCTGTAAAAATTGAGGAAGGGAACATTTATTGCAGCAATTTAATGCTTAGAGATAGTATAGCGTCTGATCGATTTGTTCAATCCTTGTTTTAGAGCATGCATTTTTCCTGTAAAAATCAAATTTTATATATATTGTACCTTTCGCTTTCCTTGCGACTTCAGTGACCTCGGATGTACTGATCTTCAGCTACTCTTTGAAATGGAAAGCAATCTCATTAAATGTTGATGCTCTACGCTGGACTTTTTCTAGATTCCTTTGTTGCAAAATTCTGTATGGGTCCCAATATACCGCGCCAAATTCTAATATAGGTCGCACTAATGACATATATGCTAGTTCTTTGGCTCTCACTGTACTCTTTTTCAGTATCCGCATAACAAAATGTAAAGATTTCCAAGCTTTCCCTACAACAAAATTGACTTTTCCCAGCTCAATTTACTGTCTAGTTGCATTCCTAAGTATTTTCAAGACGTGACTCGAGGTATAACATTATTGTTCAGTTTCTACGCAGATTCATTGTAACTTCGACCGTATAGGTATGAATTCTATATTTTATTATAAATCAAAAAGAGTCTTCATAACATACGCTCAATAACATCGCAATGTCATATGTAAAGTTTAATGTCAGTCTTAAGGCTGAGAAATTAGGCTTAGATGATTAAGAGAGCATTTGCAGAAACTAAGACGAGAGAAGTTCTGTGCATCGCCTTGCTGTGTTCTCATCAGAAGAGAAAATTTTGAAAAGACTACACATTATTGACAAACATTATTACTTTGCACTTTAAGTCTTGCAGAGATTGTCATTGTTACCTTTTCTGGACGAAAATAAATGTTCTCCTTAGGGACTTCACCCTTGGTACTGCTTTTTGCTACTTTTCGAATCGCTGGTTCACAAAGACTTCAATAATGCTTGCTTCCAAACGTACCAACCAACTTTCAATTCGCCTAAAACGCGCGTTGCTTAGCTTAGCTGCTACAAAACTGCTCGTGGCCCTAAAAAATTAAAAAAAAATCTTGCAAAGACGCAAACTACCTCACAATTCGACAAGAACATACCTTTATCCAGCGCTCAGCGGCTAATTCCAACATCCTCCAGATGGAATCTAAAATAATCCCTTCGTAGCCATTCCAGCTAAATCCACATTATCTGACAAATAGAAAAATAAATAAACATTAAAAATGTATCGATCTTAATCCGTAACTTAGACGTACTGAATATATATAAAGAAACCCTTAGAAGGCTCAGGGCATCTATCGAAGTCACTGCAATGCCGTTGGATTCAAGTCCAGATGGTGTGGCAAGATTATCGACACTAGCTAGATGGCTACGTCAAATTCAGCCCCTGTTTCGAGAACTCTAGCGGCCAGCTGCTCTAATCGGTTGTTTTTCATGGTTTCTCTTGGGAATCATTCAACCTTAGAGGGTTTTTTATAATAATATTTTATTTTGCAATTTGTTTGGGTACACACATTTGGCAAAATTACATACAATTTTAATAACATGAGAGGATTAAGGTCCATTGACCGTACTCCTAATATTACATTTTTTTCAGATTAACACACACTAAACATATCTGATAACTAAACTAACATACTAAAAATATAAGATAATAAGCATATACAATAATAAAACAGAAAATAACATATAACAATTTAAAGTCGATATGTCAGGTCTAAAGTATGATATCGTTTAAGTCGTCTGGTAGTGTCACTATTGTCTAGTAAGTTAATGGCAAAAATATTTTGATAGTTATGTAGTCGTCGTAAGTATTTTGCGCTGGTCTTCTTAATTTCTTCTTTTATTGTAGTCATTTGTAAGTCTCGGTGTATTGTGGCGTTTGTTACGTGCCAAGGAGCATTTACAAATTTTCTTAAGCTTTTAGATTGGAAACGTAATATTTCAATATTTAAATTTTTAGCTGCTCCCCAAAGTTGTATTCCATATGTCCAGACAGGTTTCAGTAATGCTTTATACAGAAGAATTTTGTTTGCGATGCTTAAGGATAGGTTTTTTTTAATATCCAGTTTAATCTGATAATTTTGAGATCTAATTCTTTTCTTTTACTCTTTATATGTGTTTTCCATGTAAGTCTTCGGTCCAGTGTAATTCCAAGATATTTTGCTGAGTCCTTTTGATGAATAGGTTGTGATCCGATTTTTATAGGAGGGCATGTTTCGTGCTTCAGAGTGAAGGTAACTTGGGCAGACTTCTCGTCATTTGTCTTGAGGCGCCAGCGTTTCTGTCACTTGTGAATGGATTGCAGATGTAAGTAGAGGGGGTGTTGGTAATAGTCGCCGCGGGGCCGGGAGAGATGCGCGGTGAGGGGTAATGAGGCGTAGCGGGGTTTGAAGCAGCCGTGTGGCGATGTAGCAAATTACTTCTAGTTTTCAATAAACATTCGCGTGGCTGGTCTGGATGGCCGAGATTGTGAAGGCAGTAGTGCCGTAGCGATCTCAGACCGAAGGATTGCGTGTTCCAGTCCCGCATCGGGCATAGTTGTATTGTGTTCATCCTTTCACCCCCTATCATCACCACATCATCTCATCCTCACAATTACCATACCGTTAAATGCATTAGTGATCGCTAATGACCTATATGTTGACACGGCCGTAAATAATAATAATAATAATAATAATAATAATAATAATAATAATAATAATAGAAGATACGAGTCATTAATTTGCTTCACTAATAAACATTCGTGTTTTTGATGGTTGGAAAACACTATGAATGCCAGAATGCTCTCCACTACTTGCTATTAAAAGCACTATACACTTCGCAATTAACCAAAATAAATGCTAATATAAGGTTTAATGAGTGCTCCAATCCGACCGGACCTCCAAGAACGTGCTCTGGCGGCCGGCTTGCTGATTAATCCAACCTTACTGCTTAAGTAGTATGCAATACGCAACTCAAGTTCATAGGCCTATACAATTAGCAACGAAACAAACGGTTGAAATCTGAAAATAAGAAACAAACTCAATTTGATGTATCCGCAGAAATTATGCAAACATGATGGGTACGGATTTCGAACTAAGAAGTGAGTTTGACGCGAATGTCCAGTCACGATCTGCCACGACAGCGCTGCATATGCTTCTCCCTCCACGTACCTTGTTCCCCCTCCTCTGCCGTTCGCCCACGTCGCACAGTGATCCCAAGCTACTCACAAAGCATTTACATTATTTTTGTGAGTTCGTAGAAATCGTTTCTATTAATATTTTCGGAAATATATGAGGTAAATAATAAACTAAACTAAAAAAAACTTGTCTCATGATGAATTCCCTTTCTTCAATTGCATTGTTCTTTTGGCAGTGTTAAGTGCATTACAAAGATTTAATTCAATATTTCCCTGTAACCATTTTTACAGGGGGAAAAATGCTCAAACGGATTGTTGACGTTATACCATGATATATACTTATTCCGAGACCTCAAAATGTGTGCTGTTCATTTTACAGGAACAATTATAACATGTAATGTCTGAGGGAGGAATGAGTATATGTCGTCTACAATAAAAGGGATTATCTGAATACATGATGATTAGATTAAGGAAATCGGGAAAAAAACTGATATAAAAATCTCATGCTCAGAGGTACTTGACGAGTGTACTTATATCTCAGGTACTAGGTTTTAATTTCGAAAATATCACAATATTTATTTTCAACTTGTATACTAAAAGTAAGAAAAGACGAAAGAAAACGAAAGACAATTATAATATTCATAACGTAATTGATTCTGGAGAAGAAATATTGCGATCACAGTTCTAATCGATAGTTTTCCGTCGTTTGTCCGATCAATACGAGGCGAATGCCGTAGTTGTTCCTTAAAACATGGGCCTCGGAAAGAGCGCGATATTTCCTTCCTCATCCTTTCCCTACCTCTCTCCTTACGCACACAAACCCTCATATTGCGAGACCAATCCGGTGTTTACAGCATATCCCGGCATATGAGGATACCTCGCTGGGAGAGATATCTGAAAGTGGAAAACCATACAAGCTGGTACGCCGGTTCTTATGTCCCAGCCGGAGGAACACCGCAATATCACGGGATAAACAAGCATTATACATACGGGACTAATTACCTTAGCAGTTGACGCTCCCGAAAATTCGAAATAATCAATCAGTTACCTTATTATTTACTTAAAAGATGTTTTATACTTTCGGCGACAAGTTTTCTTGAACGCGCTTTTTTGTCCATGTCTTTGGCATCGTTTCGGAGTACTGCACGCCGTCACTCCCACTCAGGACTTCCGCCAGTGACTCCTTTGGGCAGCACTCGTATTGTCTTCAGCAAACGAGCAAAGCGCAAGGATGGATCCTTATGATGCTAGTATTGGGGTGAAATGGACGAAATGGTGTTTGCCCAATCGTCGCCCCTACCATATTCATGGTCGTCATTGCGCTACTAATGCTCTTCTCTACAAAATTATTAAGGTACGTCGCTCGAATAGCGTAGCTTTCGAATGTCACCTTTAGAGGATATGTCAAGAGGCTCTTGTGACGGAAGGGCCGTCAGAACTCCGTTCAAGTACTGCTTTCTAAGAGTTTTTCTTTACTCGTCATTTGGCTCTGCACTACAAGATACAAATTAAACGTTGCGATACGTCTCTTTGGGAATATGTTGTACTGCTTTTTTGATATTTGAGAACTCCTACAACAAAACATAATCGAACATTCCGGTACTGGAACATTATGAGTGAGTTACTGTCATTTTGAAAACGTGTTTACGGGCGATATTTTATTTTAAAATTATCTAAAATAATCGGGTTATCCTTACTTTAAGCAACTATGTACCATTAGTTATTGTTTGTAATTATATTCAATTAATTAAGTTATAATCGGAATTATTTTCTAGATGCTCTCAGAATTCATCAAGTTTGTTTCCTTATTCGCAAGTTTCATTTACGTTAACACATTTTTATATGTAATGGTACCCTTCTTTCAAGTTATGTACGTGTCCAAGGCATTTTTTTAAACCTCGCGTCAGATGCACAAATGCTTCATGTCACATGACTCCCGTAATAAAGTCGATGTAAAGCATTTACACTGCACCTTTCATCTTCGTGTCATACACAACCAATGTTATCAACTGAAATCTCTGTTTAAAATGTTGTGCTTTGCTTTAAACGTTTACAATTTGTTGAGGAATGTAAACATTACGTATCTCATAACCTACAATGGCAAATCAACCTTATATAACATAGTACGCTCAATTGTGAAACCGCATTTATTTTGTACTGTACTTCTTTGAGTAAGAATGAGCTGTGTATCTACTACATTATTTCTTTTAAATCAAGGTTTGCTGTTTATTCCATGGGCATTATAATAAATGTAACATGAAATTTGAGTTATTTTAAAAGATACAAAATCTTATTAATTTTTTTAACGAACCATCTCTTAAACTTGAAATGCATTTTAAATACAATATTGGAATGTTTTGTTATTCAGATGATAGAAGAAAAGCATGGACCGTCTGCAGTTCCAGAACTGATGTTTTCTACAGGAAAATCTTTCCATTGGAATGAGGTTGAAACGTGAATTAACAGAAAAGGATGCTAAGTTTCAAAATAGGCAAATTATTCTAAACAAGTGCCAAGATTTTCTCCAAACACTTGTTAAGTAAAGAGTTTATGATTTGCCTATTAAAATTAAAGACTGGTCTTCACAACAAGGGAAAATGGTTTTTCAATAGGTGTTTAAATGAGGAGCAAAGTAAAATACATATCAAGAAAACCTATCACTGCCAAGAATTCAGATGTCTCATTGTATTTGTCTGAAACATTTTCTATGCAATCTAAATATTTAATAATTTTTCTCAGCAGTAAAATGTACAGTCTTTTGTGTAAGTAGTTCTGTTAGATTTTCTTCCAAATAAAAATGCATATAGTTAATAACTATTTATTTTCTTTTTGTGACTTTTTTGTTTGCATTATGTAGAGTGTATTGATTTGTAGTCACATTACTTTGAACCTTGTAGAAGCATTTTTAAAATCCAATTAATATATAAAACTTTCACATTCCTGAATTTACTTTCTGGAAATAGATTTATTTAAGGTGTTTATACAATACAATACAGTCAAAATCATCTTCTTATCTCAATACACTCTACATCTTTGCATTAGACATATAAATTAGTAGGATTATATGCAACTCAATTTTCACCTCCTAGACAACACTATGAAAAGTAAAATGTAGACAAAAATGAAGAAAGAAAAACAAAACTTCAGGTAAGCTACATGAAGTTGAAAAATCGTGTGAAATTTAGTTCTGTGGCGAATATTCGTGTAAAAAAATGCTCACTCGAACAATAGTAACACTTTTTCATCAATAAAAGAATTCATAATTTCCCCCTTACATAATGATGTATAACAATCAGGTTTTATATTAAATCATTTTATTTCTCTTTTTAGTGTTTTTTACACCGATTTGGAAATTTGTTGATTCCCACGTAACACTTACATATTTAATTATTTTTTTTAATAGAACATTATTCATGCATCAATCATAGATGATAACATATTCTCTTTAATTTTAAAGCTCTCCAAGAGGAAATATTGCGGCCTTCTAAACGTTAATTGCAGGAAATAATTGTACACAATTATTGCATGAATTTTCTTCGGGGGTTAGACATTTTTATTTCATCTGCGTTGAAAAGGGAACATTAAAAGTATTAATAGTAGGTAATTCAATTTTCCAAGTAAAAAGTACTTTTCTGTCCAAGTGTTACAATTTATTTGTGTTAAAAAAAAATAACTGATGACAACATTCATTCAATGTAGATGATGCAAAGTGAAATAAGTGGATCATTATGGGCAAATATGAAATAGTTTTATTTTACATATGTGTCTCGAAAATAATCCTTTTAATGTTCTTGAAGATAATAAATTGAACTGAAGTTAGTAAACTGAACCCAGGCATAAATAATGGTATTAGAAGTGAATATAACTCCATACTATATCTCAATTTCAGGTAAGAACCTTAATTATACACTGAAGCGTCATGAAATAATCATCATGAAGGCCATATTAGCGCTCAATTGATTTTACATGGATTTCAAGTTTTGGTTCACCTTGCAATGGAGTAAGGGTCACCAAAAGAACTAAATCTTCCCTCAATGATTGATCAACGTATTACTATTGATATCGGGCGCGTCAACGAATAAGGTCATTTGTCCCGTAAGTGTAGTGCACGCTGTTTTCTTTGTAGGTAGTGACCTTGACCCGCTGGATAACGAGATACGGCGCCGACCTACCGTAGGCCAACTGGGTTCTCTCCAACAAGGTATCTCCTACCCCCGGGGCACCGCCCCGGCTGGGACGAAATCTAAACTCCCGACCGATCTCCCTGCATGTAAGTGTAAGTCAGAAGTAAGGGAAGAATTCTAATTACGTTCCGACGCTCAGTTTATCTTTAACTACAACAAATATTCATCGAGGACATCGATGATGTGGTTCATTGACAGACAGACATATTACACTAATAAATCGATCCATAACCAGAGATTTCAACATAACGTCCAGAAATAGAGAAAAGTTGCCTATTTGGACCAACGATGTAGAATATTACCACATGAAGAGTTGTTGTCCCTAGGGTTTCAGCGCTCTTGGTGGACGCTCTCAGAACTAGAGACCATCATGTTTTCTGCATTCAAAACATATGAGTGGCGGCATATTCAACTATTATACTGAAAGGTGTGTAACAGACCTTATTTGTATTTTATCTTGTTTGCTTAACTGTATTTGAGAGAGGAATAAAAAAAACAATGTGGGCAATCGGTACAAATTAGAATATAGTTGCCTAATTTGGATTCACTATTTCCAAAGTTGGTCCTCAAAATAAATGCACTAATTATAATGAACAAATTAAAAAACAAGCCAGTTTATTTAAAACAACCATAAAACAGTATATTTAGACGATAAAGAAAGAAGCATATAAGATATGTAAACGTAATATAGCCACGCTAAATTTTCCTGGGTATATATTTTAACATTTGACCGAATTAACAGCATCATGATGTAATATAACACTTTTTCTTCCAGTTGAAATAGCTATATCACAAAAAAGTGATTAAGGAATATTTTGTTGTTGGTTTACAACAACATTGTATTGTAAAACTAATATGCCCGCTTGCAGGTTTTATGGCCTTTTCCAAATTCACTGGTTTTCTGTAGCATGGCAATGGAATTAGGGCTAGCTATACTAGTATATAATATGAATTACCCTATTAGTGTCTAATTTTACAAAAAATAGGCCTGACATGATTTCAGTAACGCAAGGATTGCTGTGTTACACATGACCAATTCAGTATTTTGTACAATGAGACTTTATTATACAAAGTTGAAAACATCAATAATTGCTTGAAAACATACAAAAATTACAAAAATTGTTTTGTCAGTTTAACATAGAGGGCAATTGAAAGTTTCTTTGTCTTTAATAGTTAGTTCCATACCCTTGGCCACATTTACAGCATAAACATTATATAAAATTTATCCCAATAAAATATTGAGCAAATTTAACAACATTAATATGATTAGATTGATTATTAACAGCGCTAATCATGGATGTATACTGCGAAAATAATATATCCTCCTTCAGGTGTAACTAATGATAAAATTATCTGGAAAGATGTTATAAGCAAAGAGCGCCTTCAGCATGTTCTTGCCAATAGAGACTCTTAAGTGCGACTCCTGAGCCACTACTTAGTCATATTGCCTGCACTAGCCATATTTGCATCACGTACCTTAGTTGAATTCGTTCAAATAGTTTCCTTCAGAAAATATAATAGTCAGTCCACTTCTTCAATTAATGATTTTAATATCTCATTCTAACCATCAAAATTATATTTAGAGATAACCATTTTAATATTTTAAACTCAAATTGCATCCTGGATTTAAAAACTCCAAATTAATGAAAACCCTAGACTATAATAAAAAACTTCAAAGAGAATAACAGAGAAAGTGAAGAACTAATTTATAACAACATTCGATTTTACCTCTTGTGCAGAGATGGTTTTCTTTCGTGTCTCATGAACTCGTTATTCGAGTTTTGGCAGCCTTTAAAATCGATCACTTTAGATTGTATAGTTTCCCGACAGCCGCCTATCTTGATTCAAGGCCTACGGCTTTGCTAAAATCTGTCACCATTGGTTGTCCATCTTTCTTGTATTTTGTGAGGGGGCGCTTTCAAAATAAAAATTTATGTTCTATGAACTTCCACGTCCCAAATCAGAAGTAGATTTTGTCTTAGGAACCTCCAATATCCTATATTTATATTTATTTCCGCCTCGAACACTTCTAAATCCTAATATTTACTTTTAATATTTCAATGTCCAACATGACTATCCAATGTTCTCTTTGTAAATGGAACATACTACTCCCATATTATTATTCCCGGGTAGCAATATTACGAAATTCTTTCATATAATTTTCTCAATACTTCCCCTAAGATATCTAGGTATGTTTCAGTGCTCTGGTGACTGTGTGATTTGCGAGCATTGGCATTTCCTAACAATTCTTGCAAACTGACAATATTTAAATCCTCCACACTATTTAATAGATTTTAGATTCGCCCCAAAAACTAGCCTTTGTTCTGTGAAGGTAGAGTCACATAATCAAAACGCTTCAACTTCTGAAAGTCTAGTATGGTAGTGTCTTTTTTCCTTCCTGATCCATAATATTTTGCTCGTTGTCGAACTTAACTTGCTCGCTCCATCATCTATTTGTGAAACGAGTCTTAAACTGGAAATTGTGAAAAATCTGTTATTTGATAGAAGCCAGCGCGCCGCATTGACCAAGAAGCTGAGGTACAATACTTTTTAGTCACATGTAGTCTTTTAAAATTATGCAGTCTAAATGATAGGGATCTAATACATTTAATATATTTTTTCGTTTATTTGAATCACATTGATTGCTGAGGTCTAGATTAGTGACTAATATATGTATACAATGAAAAATAACATTACATGCGCATATTACATTGCAATTTATAGTTGAGCTTAGATCATTGTATTTTATAAATAACACCCAAGACTTTAAAATTTCTTACAAAAAAGAATTCAGTTTGCAAGAAATACCAATTATGTTCCATTAAAAGCATATAATTGCAGTGCATCAATAGATATAATTGATATATTTTAGTCAATTACATTCTTGACAAAGAATAGTGTTTGCCCACATGATACAAAAAATTATTTATAGTTCACACATGACATTATTTCAGAATGTTTTCTTTGTAGAGTATGGATACCAGAATATATTCAAAATTGACTCCTTCTAAATACTTATAAAATACTGTATGAATATTAGAAATAGTAAACACTCTTTATCATGTGATTGGATTCATTTAACACTCCTTGAAAAATTAATTCTTTGGTGAACATGACAGTTATCACAGTTAAGAAGGGTTATAAGGTATAAGTAATAAGACAATTATGACTGTTTCTTCTGCTGACTACAGAGACCTGTTTTTTGCAGTTAAAATTTTACATTTTTTTCAGTTCATAATAATTAATATTTTTTTATTAATGACATTAGTAACGAAATTTCTCCAGATGCCGTTCCGATTCTTTTGCGTCGATTTCTTAATGTGACTACAAGTCTTTAATTGTACAAGATTTTGATAGTATTTTATTATAACTTTTATTATTCACCTTTTCTGCTTTCATGCTACTTTCTCTTCAAATTATTCCGTAATGAGGGAGATTCCCAGAAATTATGTTTTTTCCTGTTGTGGTTATATATCATAGTGTAGCTCCTTTATATTAATAACCGTTTCACGATTGCCTGGCACTGGTGCAAACTGCCTGGATTACATTCTGTTATCCTGAGAGTAAGAACAATAATTTATCACAATCCAATTTTTAAAGTTTAAAGGCAGACAAAGTTGAGCAAATTCTAGCAGACGTGTTGCTAGAATAGTTTCATCAGTTAGTATAGCAGCGCGTGTACGCTGATCAGTTTAAACACACATGTAAACATTTAATAATAGTGACGATATATACTGATAAGTTCAATACATTTTTCGTATGTCTTAGATATTTCCTAATATATAGTAATTTAA
The DNA here is from genome assembly GCA_017312745.1 of Gryllus bimaculatus. NCBI lineage: Eukaryota > Metazoa > Arthropoda > Insecta > Orthoptera > Gryllidae > Gryllus > Gryllus bimaculatus. The sequence continues at coordinate 2,986,554 of BOPP01000144.1, forward strand.
TGGTCTTTCCTAATGAATTGACAGGTCTATTTAATGCCTGTGATGATTCATTGACGAATATTGTAATTTCTTCTTTTTTCAGTGTTTACTTTGAGGATGTGTGATATCTTTGTTAAACACTATATTACTTTCCTTTTCCTGTCGTCAAATGTAATGCAATGTAAAATAATATAGTTTGTATTGTATGGGAATGTTTTTCATATGAATTTTTCGTACTGAACTCAAGATTCACCTGATGAATATGATCACTACGTCACGGGTTAAGACTGCTATAAACGGTGCAGTCCCGACCAGACAGTCCAGTCTGCACGTTTTCTGCATGAAAATTTTTAAGCATGTTCGTAATTTTGTCGTGCAGAAAGCTTACAGTTTGACTCAATCGCTTCTATCGGCAGAATCTTCACTAAAGGATTGGTTTACTCGACGCGACGATAGTCACTAGTCCCGTGAGTGTAGTGCATGCTTTTATCGCGGAAGATGGCGGTGATCTCCCGGTGGACAGCGATATCCACCGGTGATCTACGCGCCGACTTGCGGGGTTTTCCCCAACTAGGTGACAGCGAGGCCCAGCCGGGACAAGCTCTAAGCTCCCGGCCTATCTCCCGACTCGTGCGGTAGTTTAGTGCATGTTTGTGTAAGTTGGTAGGATAATAAATGAAACGGAAATATCGCGCGTGGCCCGTTTGTTAGGGTACTGCTCCGGCATTCGTCTGATATTGATCGCAGAAACCACGGAAAATTATCGATTGAAGCAGCCGGCCACTACAATTCTCCTCCAGAAAACGGTTAAATTCCACCTAGCTAGTCTGAAATACTGCCACCGTCGGGACCCGAATCCTAGGTCATCCCGGTCAGAGGCCCTACAGTGACATCCATTGATGCTCTGAACCATATAAGCCGGTGTATTGGTTAAAATATGTTCCCACCCTTGAGTTCGCGTTCTTGATGTTTCGCTATAGCGTCTGTGGGAGAATCAGAACGAAAATTTTACCATGTAAAACGCCTTTATGGTTGGGTTTTTATTTCTTGGCGCGTGAGGGCCTGTCTTCATGATGTAATGACACACAACGTTTCGCGTATTTTTCTCTCGTACCGTTTGAACTCGCATGATCGCGACCGTATGGAGCAGTGCTGGCGATCAGGCGACATCCAGCGGCACGACTGAGAAAGATGCGAAATGGCGTGAGATACTTCATCGTGAAGACATGTTCTCACGCGCCAAGAAATAAAAACCTAAGTATACACAGCCTCGCTTATAATGCATCACTCGTTTCCCGTCAATACCCTATCCTGCCATGTCCTCTTCAAATATTTATATAACTAATTCCCAATGCGCACAGAAATCGAAAGAAAACTATGCAGCTTCCGGCCATCTAAGAGAGATTTAGTTTCCTTAGATGCCCAGGATGTCGGGGGAAACAAAACTAATGATTCAGTACCGATTTTGTATGAGAAATGCAAATATTTGTTTGCTTTCTTCCACCTATGTCCATACTGCGCGTTCTGACTCAATTCTCACACTCAATACGACACTACTTACCACACAATCATGTGACAACAAGACTCCAAGGAAGAGGCTGACTCGTGTTTGTTTACAACGGAAAAATACATCAGCCGCTCGCATTACCCGCCATCAAAAAAAAGACTCGCACGTTATAATGGATAACTTAGTGGAAAATTAAATATAAAAGTTTGAAAAAACGGTTCAATAGTGTTTTCTTACAACGTGCAATGGTCATGGAGATTTGGCCTTATCAAGTATTTTTATTTTCCGTTTCGAAGCGAGTAGACATTCAAAAGAAATAGGTACAAGTTGCGCCACAAAAAACGAAAATTAAACAGAAAAAATACTTTCGCGAAAGGCACTTCAATGAATAAATGATTGTGAAAAAAGTGACAGGAACATGTAGTAAAAATTATTTTTGTACTGTAAAATAAATAATGAAAGTAATTTTTAAAATATTATTCAATAAATATTGAGAAAATCTAACCCACCAAAGTATTCATTATCTATGTAAAATAAATTGAAAAATAGTCGAAGATTGATTTGTGATTTTGGGCGTGTCAACGGTTAAGGGCATTAGTCCCGTAAGTGCAGTTCGTGCTTTTTCTTGAAAGGTGGAGTTGATCTTCCGTGTGGGTGGTGAGATCAGGCGCCAACCGTTAGCTACCGTGTTTCCCCCCAAGCAGATATTTCCCATCAGAGTGGCACTGCCGCAGCCGACACAGGCTCTAAACTCCCGACTGGTCTCTAGGCGAATGGGGTAGTGCAGTTCACGAAAGTGTGTGTGGTGTGTGTAAGTAACGGGTAGGATAGGACAAGGAATGCGGCGCAGTCTGTGGCCCGTTTGTGAGAGTACTTTACGAGTTGCATTCTTCTTCAGAAACCACGAAAAACTACCGAGTAGACCCGGCCGCTAGAATTCTCCTTTATATTGCAACATACCTCGACCTAGCTGTCTAGCTAGTGTCGAAATTCCTGCCACCGACTGGACTCGAACCTAGGACCCCCCGGTCAGAAGCACTTCAGTGACATCAGTTAATGCCCTGAGCCACCTCTTCCGCTAAAATTATTCAAGCGTTAAATTGTGTAATTAATGAATATATTGAAAGGATAAAATTAGTATTGTTTTTTCTTTCCACATTACTATTGAAAAGTTCGTAAATATTTTGAATACACAATTAGTACAACATTTGCAGAATGTATGTGTAAAAAACTAAAAATCTAGTTATTTCATCCGCGTGACTCCCTCATAAATACCGAAGTAGCATCCAGCGCACCGTTCGGTGAAGCCAGGAACTAGCCTCAAATTGGTTTCAGAAATTCCGAGGAAAAACCAATGAGTTGACACATCTGCTCTGTTACAATGTGGTACAGTCTCCAGATATTTCTTTCCTAATCTGTTCACCTGGACAATTTTGGTCAGTACGGCATCGATTTGTTTTCAATTTGATGATTTAAAATTACAGTTGAAATATAAATCTCATTCGCAAAACATTCTCAGATTATTTTCTTCCCAACAAAATTATTGAAAGTTGCTGAATACAAGTCAAAATGTCCTCTTGCCCTTCTCAAGTTGAAGTGTCAGAAATAGAGTTTTAAATCTCTTTAACATTCTTGAGGTTACGTATGTATGACAGCAAAGTACTCGTATATCAAATTAATTAGCCAAATAATGTATTCTAATATTTTACAAATATATTTACTTACCTTTATAACAAATTCCAAAGAGTTTACATGTAGCTATAAGAAATATTTTCAAATTTGACTTTTGGTAACACTGTTTGATGATAAGTATTTGTTAGGTTGATTCCCTGCTCTTACCAATCGTCAGTGGAAGTGACGTAGGTGAAAGGGTATAGTGTCTGACACGACTCATCGCTCTCATCTTTCTTTTGTAATTATTACACAAATGTAAGTAAAACTATATTTTTGCTTTCATTGTACGGAACAACAAGATTGTGAGTTAAATACGTTCGATACGCTTAGCCAGTTATTTTCATATGTACCTGTAATCAAAGTGAATACATCTTGGAATCTTGATTTCACACACATTCATAGTCAATCACAATGGCCTAGTAATGAACCAGATACACAAAATGCTCGATGGGTTTAGAGTTGTTGGTCACGAGAATATTATGTGTCAAATCACGCACTATTTTATATTCTAATTGTGTTTTTCACTAACAGCAGTCCATTCTGCTACAGATATTGCAATTTTAATTCTAATATACAATGAAATAAATCATAAAGAAAATATATAAATGATTCATATACGAACTCATTTGTAAATTGTTTTAAGCGAAATAAACTTATCCGAGTGAGTTCTAGGATGTGCGAATACAATTATTGGTTTAATTTTCTGTGAAATGTTAAACTATATCTTATCCTGCGCTCAAGAGCTTCAAAACTAATATTATTTTAAAATACATCTAGTCAAAAAACAATATAAGGATTCAAATTAAAAGTTATCAATTATGTGATTATCATTTGGTAGATTGGATTTATTTTTTGAGAGAGCCTGAATTCTTCACAGTTATCTTGAATACGTTTTCAGGTATGTTGATAAATCTCAAACGTTACCTCTTACTTTACGAAGATATCAATAATATAAAACTTAGAATGTAATTTGTAAATGTTCCCTACATGCTTCTGATAGCAAAAATAGACTGAATAATGATATTTGTTACCTTTACAATTTATAAACGATCGAAATAGTATTATTAACGTACTTGTGCAACACGCTTGTAAGTTCAAACCTTTGAACACTCCTTACTCTTTGTTTCCAGATTCCAAATCCAAAAGAACAAGATGGTTGCTGGCGACCGAATTGCAGAATTGAATCGCAAGCATCGCGAGGCTGAAAGGCAAGAAAGAGTAATACAAGAATTGCTGCGAACTCTGCATGAAAAACTTGAACGTATTCAGCAGAGCCTGAGAAATCAATTAAATTTGTTGCGAGCAACTTTGGACAACTTTCCGGGAGATGAAGAAGAGCAGCAAGACGATGAAGGAGCTTAAGATGCAGAGAAAATCTTTTAAAAACCTTCGTTAGAAAGAATTGAAGATATTTCTTTCAACATTAGAGAACAAAAATAATTAAATTGAGCAATTTGAATTTCTCTCCCGTCTTTGTTTTATGTCTTACTTGATGTTTTATATGCAACCAAACTGTTCACAGGTGATAAAATGACATTGGTTTATTTACTAATGTTTAAATATTGTTTCATTACTTTGATTTTACTAATTTACTGTCTCATTTACAAGCAAGTTTATTATCACATTCATAACCTGTTTTCAAAAGTAAGTAATTCTGGAGATATACTCTCCTTGTTTCAAATAAAAATACAAATGATTTCTATGATACAATTGTCAAAAAGGGATTTTCAATTTATTGTAATAATATTTGCTCAATAAAAAATTATGCATTATTTTTCTTGAATGATTCTCTTAGCAGTACTTCTCATACAAATACTCTTTTGTTTCTAACTTTTACATATTACAAATTATATTTAATTCAAGAAAGTAGTTGAATAGTTTATTAAACACATTCCAAGTGCACTTGCTATTACATTTATATAATTACTTATGCCATTTTCGCTGTTATGAATTCAAAAGTAATTTTTAAATGTGTGTTGCTGCAGAGTAAATTTAAATATCAGCTGAATTCTGAATACCTGTTCACTCTCAACTCTTATCTCTCAAAAATTGTGGCAAGTATTAAAACAAAAAAGGTTAATAAATATAAATTGTATAAATAAAAAATCAATTCAGTGTGTATAAAATATCAAGTTACTTTAAGGCAGAATTTGTTTCTTTCATAGTGAAGTATTTCAGTTTTTTCAGTACCCAGAAACTGTGGAATTTTTTTCCATCCTTTTGAACGTTGTGAAAGAATTGTCTGCAATGAACAACTGATTAATTTCAATTCAAGAATGACATATCACCAATGCGTCGAATTTATTTAGTTCATTCTTAACTTGAATAAATTTCGGAAGTAGGTGCTATTGTCATTCTTGAACTTGTTTAGCATTTGTAAAAGAACAATTAAGGACAGTAAGTCTGCAATTATTGTCTGCATATTGCTGGCCAATTATTAACTTTTTATTGAGATAGCGTGTCATTTACCATAATTCCCTTTTTGGGGCGTCATAGTTTCAAGACTTTTCCAGTTATAGGACCTCTTGTAAAAAACGGGGAATGTGTTTAGAACTTAGCAGTATTATTATATTACCATCATACTATTTAGAGATTTTAACTAGTATGTGTTATTTGAACAATATATTTTGCAATGAATATAATTTCAATTATTTCTTTAATATCAATTCAAAGAAATGCTAACCACAAATGAAAAATTGTGTTTGTCTTTTGGTTAAGTCAGATTGTTGCCTTACTTCATTACATTTCACAAAATGGTTGCCAGTTAGCCAAAATGGTCTGTAACAATACAGGCCAATTTTATTTCACCTTTAATTATTTTCAGCCAAAGAATTGATATAAATAATGCAACTGGTCTATGAGCATTTTATGTTTGCCTGCATCTTGGATCAGAAAATACCAGTTTGGATGTGACGCATGTTGTGATTAGTAGACATTTCATAGTGTGTATTTTCCTTCAGTGTTAAACTCAACTTAGACAACTTAACATATAACTTTCTCTCTATTGAATTGTTCCTAGTTGTGGTCTAAAACAAATGTTGGAAGTTTCGGATTTGTTTATTACTAGTTTGACAGAAAGTCTCCGCTCACGTCTTTATGAATGTTTGATATAATAGTAATACTAAGTAAAATTAGGTAGTGTTTACATCATGGGAGTTGGATCTTCCTTGTAGATACATAAATTACTCGAATATTTTAAATTAGAATGAATGCTTTACTTAGCAGCGTAGGTAATTGATGTTGGTCATAAGTTCAAACTTAGTGGTGGTGTACACTGCACGTACTTTCTCGCGTTAGTAATAGTTACGTCAATTTCTGTCACCACACTTCCGCCCATGTTAACATCAGCCATCACTTCTTGAACTTATTACCAATCGTAGAACATTAGGCGAAACAAAAATCATTTATTTAAAGGTAATACATAAACACGTATTCGACAACGCAAAACTCCGTTTCATAGACCAAGAAACACCACCTAACAATGAGAAGTTATTCTGAGAATTTCAAACTACCGTTTGAACGCGTGTTACTGATGCAGTGTGACAACTCCTCAAAGATTCAAAGGAAATGCGGGGAAATTCGAAAATTGCAAAATTGGGCTACACTACTAATATTTTTGAAAACTGTAATGGACCTTTCTTAAAGTTAAGTTCTAAACGACGCTTAAGTCATAAAGAGTTTTTAAACAACTTAATTTAACAAAACAATGCTATCTCTAATATTCTACTTTTTCACTGTTAATTTTCACTTTTTCACATATACGGAGGAATATATGTAATATAGCAATAATTACGTAATAGTGAAAAAAATCGATTTAAAGATTTTAAAGGATAATCATGTTTTAGCGTTTCCTTATAGTAATACATTGTTGGTCCCTTTTGAGGTCTGAATTTTTTCGAGTTTTTCCTACAAATACATTGTTGATATTTTTCTTCAAATTAAATTTGTTCTTTTAAATTAGTTTTCATTAAGGTCATGTACATTAAAAATATAGTTTTCGAGCAATTCTCTTGAAATATGGGCAATATAAAAAACAGTAAAAAAATTTCTTTGTTGTTTAAAAAATACGAATATATTTTATTTGATATCTCTCTAATGTCGTTAATACTTACGTTACGGGTGATTTGTATACATTATCGCATTTTTTACTAAAATAATTTTAAATGATGTCGTATGAAGTTCTCGAAAACTCAAAATTAATCAGCGAAAATGAGCTTCAAATGTTGCATTTTCAAAAATGCTCAAAAGCCGTTTAACCCGTCGATTAATAGAGCTTGGATTTTGCGAGTTTCCACTTAGTGGGCCTCAGAGACCCGGTCTGAATGAAACACTAATTTCGGACCGGGATAAAGAAATAATGAATGCAATAATTTTTATTATTAAATAAACTTGTATTTTAAGCTTTTAATGTACAATAAGGAGTTTTACTCATTTTATTTGAAACTACAACAAATAATACTGTTTTTGTAATGTTCTGGGAAAAAATTATTTTCGTCCACGAATCACTGTGGTTTCGTTTTTTGTCTTTTCTGAAGAGGCATAAATAGCACCTTGAAAGAAAGTAACAATCTCAATAGAAATAATTTAATCCAATTTTACCACAATATTAATATTTGGAAATATTCGCCTTACTTCTTTACTTTCTTTGGAAATGATTTATATAACTTCCCAACTTGTGTCTCTGTGAATTCTGAAGACTTGAAGAGCAATTAGGGTTCGTTTGAGGACATCTTTTCATCTTAGCATCTTATCATATTAGAACGGGAACACTCCTCTGCCAGTTGCATACACCCCATTCCCACTGACAATAGTCATCAATAATTGCTGTGAAGATTACGTACGCATTTAAAGCATTAAAGTCAATCTTGCCGTCTATGCCGTCAAGATGTGTAACTGTTGATCGATCTCACAGTTCAGGTGGTAATTCCAGCGTGTTAGCTCGTAATGTTAGTTTCGTCTCTATCAGACCTTCACCCAGAAACATGGACGTAAAAAGTTATTACTAAAAACTCTAAGAATTTCAAAACGTTATCAGTTGTAAAGTTATAACTACCAGTGAGTAATGATTGTACCAAATACTTTACAGTTTTCGATGCAAAATTTTTTGCAACATATTCCCTTTTTCCGTAGCATATTTTGCCATTTAGTGTAAATGCGTTGCTAGAATCCCAGCACTAAAAACTATTTACTCTATATTTATGTGTTCATGATTTGGGTCTCTTGGCAAGTAAATGACGAAGTCTAGAATCAAAAGGACTAAAATCCAACAATATAAATGTGTTTCCTATGTGTTACAAGATCCGTTAAGAGAAAACAGACTAGCGGGCCTGGGGGGCTCATTTAGTGGAAACCACGACTACTTGCAGAAACGTTGAAAAACATTAATGGCTTACTGAACTATTCTTTGTCTTTTTCAACGAAGAAAAGAAAGTCAACAAAAGAGAGTATCATAAAATGACACACTTGTAATGTTAACGAAAAAATATTTGCAGCATTAAGAAACACAGCCTGAGCCTCACTAAGTGCACCGAAGGGTTAAGATAGTTCACACTAAAGAGACATTTTTCTCCAAAATAGCACCAAATTTTTTCTTTAATTTTATTCTGTGGAGTGTTTTCACATACGCTCAAACAACATTTTCTCAAAAAACCGCTCCAAATTTTTCATGGACCAAATTTTACCCTTCTGTAATATAAAGTCATTTCAATTTTTCCATTAGAGGACCGAAAAATAGTACAAATGTTTTCTAGGTGCCAGTTTATGTATTTATTTACGCCAGAACAGTTAAAAACTATGTGTGATATGCTATGGGAGAAGTTAATTTGAATTATTGTTTGAATTTATGTCTTGAAGCAAAACAAAGGGCCATCTCAGCATGTGCTCAGGAATAGGGAAACAGGAATAAAACGTGATCGAGATGGGAGTCATTGTCCCAAAACTTGAAATACAATACTAGTTACTGGTTCTTTAGAATTATACAATCCAAATGGTAAATAATACACTAAATGTTAAAATTAATATTACTTTCTTTTTGGATGCTCGGTATAGTCTGTAATAGAATAGTAACAGTTGTGCAGCACCAACATTTTCCCTTGAGACTTAAACTTTTGCATCGAATTTAATCGTTTAATGTCATCTGGCAAGGTATTGTAAAATAATGTACATGTATTGTATGCTAATGTTCTGTAGTGAGCTGCTGATACTGTCCCCCTGATGAATATAATTACTACGTCGAGTGTTGTACTTATAGATTGGCGTGTGGTAGTTATAGAACGGCGTTTGCTAAAAATATATTCTCACCCTTAAGTAAATCTTTTTTGACAAAAACCACTGATTCATATATGAAGAGACAAGGTAATGGTATAATACCTAGATTAATAAAAAAAGGCTTACAAGAATTACGAGGGTGGGATTTGCATATTATTTGTACAATACGTTTTTGTAATTTAAAAGTCTGGGAGCTATAAGACCCAGAATATTATGCCATATCTCTGACGGGAATGAACATTCGCGAAATATACACAACGAGTAGTGTGAAGGCTGACTGAATTTGGAAGAATTCTTATAGCGAAGCATAAAGAACTTAATTTCGTATTCAATTCATTTACATGAACGTTCCATGTAAGGTTTGAGTGAATTGAAATACCTAAACAATTTGTGACCTTAATATAAGTCAATGGCACACCGTTAATTTTCAATTGAGTACAGAGCTGTTTAGTTTAATTGGAAAACTGCATTTAAACGGCTTTCTTTTCATCTACTATTAATGTGTTATTATGAAACTAAGTTCAAATACCTGATATTGTACTATTTACGGTTTTTTTATTGCAAAGAATATTCGAATCATTCGCAAAGAGAACTGTTCTTCCGTTACTAAACATCGAGGGCATACCATTTACATATAGGAAGAGACTAGGGCCTAATATCGAGCCCTACGGGACTACACATGCAATTGGCACAGAATGAAATAGCTGTGTACATAATGGTCCAATTATTACAGTAAGGTATTTCTACACTTTGGGATAATTGTTTAAGATACGAAGATAACCAAGCTCGAGCAATACCACGAATTCCATACGAAAGAAATTTTGAAAGTAAAATGACAGAAAAGATCAATGACATCAAAAGCTTCTGAAAGACCTAAAAATATCCCAATAGGTGCTTCGTTTTTATCCAAGAATGAAGCAGCATCTTTAAGAAAAGAAAATATGACTGTTTCTGTAGCTTTTGATTTTCGGAAAAGATATTGATGGCAACTGAGAAGAGGATGGGACAAAATCAAGACATAAAAGATAGTTTACACTAAAGAGATAAAGAAACTAATTACTACGAGAACTCTCGAGACTTTTATAGCACAACTAGTTTGTTTACAGATTTCAAAAATACACAGAGTTCGCCGGAAACGGAGCTATCACCATTTTCTTTACCATTATTTAGTTATTCGAGGAAAACAAATATAGAGCTATTTTTGAGAAAACAATTGTTTACAATTTTTTTAAAAAAATCCTATGATTTACGCAAAATGCCGCAAAAACTATTCATGCTTTCAAAAAATCGTACATGACGTTATTTCAAAATTCATTTTAAGACCAGTTTTTGGTTGAAAAGAAACAATCTTCAATATTGTAGTTGTGGGAAGACGCCGAAAAAAATTCACCATTTTGCAAATTTCGAAAGTTTAGAGGTTCAATGAAAATGCTACTTTCTTTGCTATTCTTTCCTACATTCGAAGGAAAAAATTGGAGCCGTTATTGAGAAAATAATTGTTTAAAAATTGCCAAAATTTCACGCAAAAATACTCACTTTTCGAAACACTGAACAAAACCTTATATGAATAATTTATTTTTGATGAAAAGATTTTATTAAGAAAACATTTTCCTTCTGCATTATTGTAGTTGCAGGTTGACGCCGAAAACATTGCCACATTTCGACCTAAAATGAAATAAAACTTGTTACGACACACGGACGGAAGTATTACATTACTGGTTTTGAAATTCTAGCTTCGGGTCTTGACGTTGCTTCGGCTGGAAATACCACACTCGTAATATAACACTTTCAGACATTGTATCATAGTAGAACGGAAAATGTTACATTGCGAGTGAGATGTTCCTCCTAACGTAGCCTCGGCTGGTATTTCTAACGAGTAAAGTAATATTTCCACCCGTGTGTCGTACGTAACAAGCCTTATTTCAAACCAAAACGAATTTCCTTACCTTTTTTTAAAATTTCATTAATATGAAATTATGCTCTGAATATTTTAAAATGGAACTGAGAGATGAAGAGATGATTCGGAAACCGATAATAGATTAATCCAACTACGCAATTGACATCCCAATTCCTAAGTCCCTTGGTTGTCCGTGTCCTTCCCAGTGTTGCAATACTTTTTCCGTCAGTGGAAACAAAAATCACCGGGGCGAGTTCATGTTAGACAAACATACGGAGCCACCATTCAAACGCTCAAAAAAAGACGGGAAATAGAGGCATAGAGCTGGTTTAAATGCAAGTGTAAAAATTGTTTTGACATTCTACGACGTTATTCGCATCAATCATGCGGTTTACGAAGCCAGAGTAATTTTCTGCTCTGTAGTTGTCCAGAAAATTGATACAAATATACTGAAACGCACCTCAAGCTGCTTTCTCACAATCGCTCAACAATTCTTCGAAATTTGGATCTTTCATTAATGGGCGATGTAGGTTGTTATACTCAATGTAATGACGTTTTTTATAATTTTTAAGAAGCCGGAATTTGATGTAGTAGAATAAAAGTTTTTAGTCTATATGAGTTTACAACTAAAAATATGTTATTAACAAACACTTTTGATAATAAGTTGTGATTTTGTGGGGAACCCCGTTTCGTTCGATAAGAGCTTTTTCACTATTAGTGCGAGTGCACTTCTCTTTGATTTTGAAGTGAATTCCTCACAAACATAACAAAAGATATATGGCGAATTTACACACGAGGCGTAGTGGAAACTATTGCCTGAACAATATCTCTGCCTACTTGACAGCAAGAGGGTGACAGCATAGAGGAGAGATACTATAGGAAAGTATCTCTACTCTATGGGTGACAGAGGAGAGAGTTCCGTTATCCAATCAGAGGCTTCAAATTATGATGCCACTGCAGAGACCTGCTTCAAATACTTCTTAAGAAAAAAAAGAAATCTCACAACCCGAAGTAACTGAAAATTTAAGAGCGCCGATCGCCAAGTGGCCACAAGCGTCATTACGTGTTTGGTTGTGCGTTGTGTGTACGTGTCATCTACTGTTGTGAGCTCTCACTGCGATTTGTTTCTTTGTATTGTTGTGATCTGGTGCAGGAACGGCCACGTGACTGGAGTCTGAGTAAATGAAAACATCGCTCTACCCAACCCTCCGCTGTCAAGACGACAAATATTATTCTGATAATTCTCTATTCACAAATGATCAACAAATATACAAGTAACGAAAGAATATCACTATTTTGAAACCTATGGATATTACAGACAATACTTCCAGTAAGAACACTAGAACATTGTAGTGAGGGTTAAAAAAGGAAGTCGTAGGCTTCCGCGACCAGAGTCATGTGGGTGATCTGGGCTGTCCGGGTGACGCCGCGTCGAAGGCTGAGTTGCCGACGTTTCGACCATCCTGTCGTGGTCTTCTTCAGGCCATCATACCAGCCCTGAGGAAGACCACGACAGGATGGTCGAAACGTCGGCAACTCAGCCTTCGACGCGGCGTCACCCGGACAGCCCAGATCACCCACAGGGTTAAAAAAGCTTCAATTAACTACCACTATCAAGAGAGGTCAGTTGGGGCATGCTCACTTCGGCATTCTGCAGATGCCGGGAGGGGGGCGTCGAAAAGGGGTAGAGGGCATCTGGGCAACTTGCCCCTAGACCCAACTTAATTGGAACTCCCATTTTTTCATTCAAAAGACAAGAAAAATTTATCTCTAAACCAAATTGAAAGCTATAAGTTATTTCACACATATGGAGAAATAAATTTTAGAATGTAGGCTTCCGCTGCCAGAGTCAGTAGGTTCTTCGCTGTCCAGGAGACGCCGCGTCCTAGGCCGGTCCTAAATAAATGTATCTTAATTGGGGCTGGAGGATCAACTGCCCCAGGCCCCTGGTTTTCTGTGGGTATTCCTGTGGAGGACACGACAGTTAGCGGTCTCGCAGGAGAGCTGCAGCACAATCTGGTATTTTTTGAGAAGTTATTAGGGAGTTTTAGCGGAAGGCGTAAGGAGATATCCTTAAACTCTATTGATCACGGGACTAACGCCTTTACACGGTCGTAATGAACAACGTTTAGAAGAGTTTTAGCAATTGCGACTTTGCGTTATGCATTATAACAAAGGAAACATTTCAGGCGTTGAACAGAGAAATTGCATGTTATAGCAAAGATTGTAGGCTAGTGGTGAGAGATTTAAAAAGCGTTATGAGCCATCAGAACAAGAAATATACATTGTGCATGCAGTTTTAGATTTTGTGTTAAGTATTCTGTCTGGAATTTTGAATCTGCTTTTCTTGAAAATATATAAAATAAAACAGCGTTCGTTATGAGCTCAAGACAAACTATCGCGAAGATATGATATGTGTTGTGGAGTTGGTAAGGAATAATTGTAATTGCCTCACATACGAGACTCGGTTTGCCAGAGTTGGAAAAATTCAACTTTTCCTGTTTTTAGGCGTCCATTTTGCCGCTTGTAAGGTGACCTTAAAAGAGTCTCCCTTAGGCGTGCACCATTTAGAAGGTATAAGGTCGTACCTTACGCCTAAGGTAAGACGTTATGACTTCAAGGTCCGTCACGTGACTGTTAGTGCATAACGCCGCTACCTTACACTTGGCGCTAAAACTCCCTATTCTTAGAAGAGACCAATTTAACAGATCGGGAAACAAGTGAACGTCACGCAGAGCGATGATATTGCGAAGGGATAGAGATAAAGTCATTTACAATTGAACTAACTGTAAACGAACGCACTGACAAAATGCGTGCCTGAACTTAACCTGTAATTGTATTTCGCTAGCAGAGGCAAAGCAGTAGCTGTGAAAACGGCTTATCTTACAGAAATCGCAACCTCATCCCTCCCGTCACCCTTGCGGCTGCGACTGCGGAGAAGGGTGGCGCCGGGGACATTCGCCCAGAGCCTTTCAATTGTCATAAAACATAATGGAGAGTAACTGTGGTGCTTCTCTAGCACCTTCTTACAGGAACTAAAATACGAACTGCTGCCAACGATGCTGGAAACGTGCAGGGCAGCTACATGGGTTCGCGGGACGGAAGTAGGGGTGTTAGTTACTAATACATAGCAGCGATGTTCGAGCTTTCTTCATTGTTTGTTAAATGTTTATACTACGAATAATTGAACATTTAGAAGACACGTTTTTTTTTAATTTTTCACAATTTATCCAATGTGCGGAAGTTGGCGAGCCTAACCTGCAGCTGTACCCGGCGGCACTAGCATCCTAACTAACATCCTACATCCCACTAACATCCTAATTAATTGGCATCCTCCAGTTTTCTTTCCGATTTTGATACGAGAGTTCAAAGGCCCTGCATTCGCCGCGAGGCAGTTCAGTGTTGTCACACGAACCAGAGTTCTGGCATTTTTACCAGATTTTTAATGAAGTTACCATGTACCTAGATGAATACGTCCTGGTACGTTTAAATACCAGGATTTTAAGTATACGGGAATTGACAATGTGAAAATTTAGATTTGTTTAATAATTATTGTATTCAATAATTTAAAATAAACACCAATATTACAAATCACTATGATATTATTGAAACCACTGACGTAAAAACCTTAAGGGTGACATAGGATGCTCTTTTTCTAGCACATACTTTAGTAGAAAAGGATTTTTATCCTTCCGTCTCAGTCTTCCATTTAGTTTATCATAAGTAATACCAAGAGTGGTTTGAAAATTTTCGATAAATTCCCTACTTGCGAAGCCAGAGTTAAAATCATGACAATGCTATATTAAAATCACACGCAACTCAGCGATCGAAATAGAATACCGCCACCTAAGATAGATGAGTCACAGTTTATGATTGACCAGTAGAGAGACGAGGTAAGAAAAATCGGATAGCAAAAGCTATAAACTCTTTGAGATACACCACGCTGATTGGGGCATTTTGTATGTATAGTTAAACACTATTGATTTTAATTTCACTAGTGGAATGGTCAATCAAATGTATCGAGGTCGAGAAAAGCTTAAGGAACTTCCCCTGTGCATTAAAAACATAATATACTTATAATACGAACAATTTCAGAACTTAAACCAATCGGGACTAGGAGTTTTAGTGAAAGTACCCGGATTCTTGAAGGTTGGTAAAGAGATATACATTTAATCATCAGGCAACGCTGAGACAGTCCATTACGAGAGACTGAAAGTGTGGATCACTCTTCAAACTTTTAGTGGATATTGTGACCCGGCATATAATCATGCAGTTGGTATACGGTTGACTCGGTGTGCTTTTGGTAGATCTCCTGGAGCTGTGACAACTTGGCTCTGTAATTTCGATTACGAGTTGGGGCTGCAGGTCAGCAGCAGTTTAATAAAAAGCTTGTAGCATGGCTTCTACTTTCGTTGCCCATTCCTGGTTCTCAATGAACACTACTCTAAAAGCTATATTACTTCGGTGAAGTCAGCCCGCAGTCAAAACATGGCCGCTTCAAGAGTATCGAACCCTTGAAAGGGAAATATACACAAAAGTATTTACTGTTAAACCTCTCATGCTTATTATACATTGGTGACTAAAGTGACCATTTTTTACAATTAAAGGAACGAAAAATTTTAAAACAAGCTCAACGTAAATAAATTAAACACTTTATTAATTGAAACAAAAGTACACTAATTATGCTTACATCTCCTTTAATTACGTCATTAATGGAATATTTTTCCTTTGAATAAATATTTTTGTGAATATATAAATTTTCTAACAATATATTGGAAATTTCGGAGCAAGATCATACGTTTTCAGTAAATATTCACAACAATGATTATTGTGAAAAAATATGTTGAGAGTATACAGGAGCAACGTTTCACAGCAATCAATATTATTAATAATTTTCGACTGCATTTCTGTTATTTCTGCATTTCTGGCTCACGTATCCCGCAAGTCCCGCCTGCTCCGCCGGGGCTGGCCGCACGCCGCCTGGCCTGGCCTGGTCGTTCCCCCGCGCCGACAGAGGGCCCACAACAATCGGGTGGGTGACGCAACGGCGAAGAAGGGGAGGGGGGGCGAGGCGTTTTCGTAAACTTCACTTTACGACGCTTCTATTCATTCGATTTGCATGATTGTCACGGCGTTGGATTCAGCAAGCATGTCTCCATCGCTCTATAAGCCCACATTTTTTAATTTTTTCTCGGAAGTTCGAGAACTAATTTCAAATTTGAATTTTTGCTAGATTTTTGGGAATAGGGCATCGTAGCGTGAATTCTATTTTAAAAAAGCGTCAAATGCCGTTTGCAGATCGAAAATCGGACCATTGGTTCAGACGTTATCAGTAAAGTAAATTCCCCCGTGATAGTGCTGCGATCTATTGCATTTTCCTACAAGTATTTTTCGGTGCATTTAGCCTTAAATACCCAATTGGTAGTGTCTTCAAGTGTTTAGAAGATTGGAAAAACCTTGGAGATGGTATTAGATATAATTAATCGGTTATTCAAGAACAAAAAAAATCACAGCCCCAAAAAAATATTCGCAGCCGGGAAGCAGGCAACAGTTTGCCGATTGATTAGCCACAGAACTTCCAAACAATATATTTTCTCGTTGTTTGAACTTTTTGTGTTTTTACATCAAGAGTGTTATATTACATCAAGAGTAATGTAACAGGACAGCAAAGTTGGATAAGAGCAAAAAAGCGGCAGCTGAAATTATTGAAAATACCCTCTATCGCCAACGAGAGCATACACTGTTGCGGGACAGAAGTTCATTAGATATATTTCATACATTTTTAAATAATTGTCACCATTCCCGTCACCTTGTTGGACCCAATTACGCTCAGGGAATATATTCCGCAGTCGTAAAGAAATCCAAATTGAGACCATGTTACTGACTAACAATATCAACTGTTACTCAGTAACCTTGTTATTCAGTAACATAGTCACAACTTACATTTCTTTACAACTTCAAAATATATATTATCCGGGCGTAATTGCATCCAAAAAGGTGACGAGAATGGTGATAATTATACGAAATACATAAAAGTAGCGATAATTCGACTCATGAAAAGTGCCTAAAGGATTGATTGGCTCAGTAACTTAGTAGTTAATTCATCCGTAAGGCGTAAGGCCCGGCGTTTGAATCTCGATCGGAGCAACCAATTCTGTGAACAAATTTAGTCATACTTTTTTATGTAGGTTCAATAAAAACCATTAATAATAAGAATTACTATACATTGGTACACTAAAAAAATATTGATGTGGAATTTGTCTCGTGTGGTGTTGAAATAATAATTAAACTAATGGTCATACAACGGCACATACTTTCTCACTATATTTCTGACTTTTGCTATTGTCCAAAATTCATGGAGTTCAAGGAAAAAGGGACCTATGTCATTTATAAACATCCTTCGTTGAATCCGAGAAAAAAACGAAAAAAATAAGATTAAAAAATACGTACTGTATTAACTTCAAGCAGATTTTGCGCGATTACTACTCTTTTTTGCCAAAACTTCTTCATACGTTTATTTAAAGATCGAACTTTTATTAAAAACAGATTTTTCATATGAAAAAATGTATCATTAATTTGGAACTTTGCAATGCTTTTCTTTTTTCTTCGATTTTGAAAACACCCAATTCGCCGAAGATGAGTCCAGCACACTTCATTTACAGTACTTTGATAAAATACTGCTTTTGAGATAATAATTAAAGAAAATGCTTATATTTCATGCAATATCACGTGAAAACTAGTATTTTTGGAAAACTGTCCAGATGTCTCTCACCAGAGGAGCCCCAGACAGGACAAGCTCAGGTTCCCGACCGGCCTCTTTCAATCGAGAGTTTGTATTCAGAACCAATAAATGCTGGATTCTGACTACACAATGTGTTAGAGGAAGGTTTTTACGGAACAATAATAGTCGTCACAAGTACCTTTTTTTAATAAATTACAATTCATTTACACACAATGTTTCAAATGAAAATTTTAAATAAAGCACGACCAAAGTAATTGATAAACAAGCAAAATTACACATGATTTAAAAAGACAAATTATTAAATTCCGTTGAAGGAGATAACTTGGGACAGTTTTGTAACTTGGGCGCCTTTTTGTGACTGACTATCAGATGTGTTCAGGTGTTTGAGTTGGAAGCAGCACGTAAGTGTTCATGACGATTTAAAGAAGATATATCACCATCTTTTGAAAGTTTCATTTGCAGATAAGTGTAATTCAGTAACCAAAATAGGTAAAGTAAGCTTTAACCTGAAAAATAAATCATTGTATTGTAAAACTTTCCTTGTAGAGTTCTTGATGAGATTTTTTCTATTTGTTCTTTCCACGAGGACGCGAGACGCGGGCGCCGATACTCGCGGCCACATCGATGCAGACGAGCGTAAAAGAACGGAGGCAAAGAGAATTCCTCGTACGATTTTAAAATGCCGAAATGGAAGCGGAAGAGGGGAAGACCAACCTTTACACGAATGAATGGTATAAATACAAATATGAAACAGAAAAAAATTAAAAGGAGATTGGGAAGGTCAGGAACAACGGAGGAAAACATTTAAAGTATAGTAAATGAAAGTTATTTCTGTTTTGGGTACAAGAAAATGTTATAACTGTTTAACATTTTATAACTGTTCAATAAATACAAGTAACAGAATCATTTTTAATAATTGTATCTAAAATGTTTCATTAAAAATTCGTTCACAACTCGCACATAACAAGCGTTAACACATAACTCACAAAAAATGTTTGCAGGATACTCAAGCAAGATCAAACGATGGATATGTCGAGTTTGACCAACTTTCCGGAAGTAGTTTTTCTCTTGACAGAAGTAGTTCTTTCGGTAAGTCTGTCAATTTCGTCAGAGAGAAAATTGACGTGTGAGCTGAACTTGACTCTGAATATGATTAATCATAACGAGATAGGATTATTGGTAACGTCGTGGGACATTTCAAGGATATAGTCAGTTCATTCTTGAACCGATCCAGTGTAGTTGTTAAACGAGATCCAAATCAATATGGTAAAAAATAACTTGTGACTACCCACTAAAATGCCGCATCATTCCTTCGATTCCCTTCCCGCGGAACCGCCGTCATGCTCTGCATCACGGGAAGGGCAGATCGACTTTTCGCTCTGACTACTTATGTCGTGGGATACTCCTTCGTAATCGCTCCTGTAATCGATGCTTCGTCAAAACTTTTGCTGAATAGGTTGCTACCGCACTCCAATTCTCTTGGAACACCAGCATTCTAGTGACAATGGTAACAGGAGTCACTACCTACTGGAGCTCTTCTTTCTCAACAAAGCGTGGACAGTGAAAAACACGTGCTCCACATCTTCAACCAATTGTTCACGGTTTGAGCAGGAAGAGTTATTCTCCAATCAGAAACAAAGTTCTTAATCACGGTAGCACCCATGCCCCGGTAATAACTGGGTCGAATCAAGATCCAAATATCTGTTTCCTTTGGATTCACTTCGTTACACCAGGAGTAAGACGGAAGGCCTTCCATTGGATGATAGAACCCATCGTCGTTGCCACTGGGCCATTGTAACCCTTCTTTCTGCCTTCACGATGACGCTATTCATATCTCCCTCTTGCTTACGTCTGTAGAGCCTGGCCTTTTCTTGTGCCATGGGGTCTATATCACACTATTCGAAACGCTCAGGCCACCCTCACGGCGGACCTTCTACATACTACACTGACTTCGCACCGCGAGAGTACGACTGGATCCCGAAGGCAACAACCCATGCGAGGGTTGCGTAGAGTTAACTGCGTTGGACAGTAGCCTGACTTAGACTCCCAACGTAAGACCATGCAAAGACGGAGGCCATGCGAGACGCTTTCTCGCGGACTATACGCAAGTGCTCGCCCGTGAAGTCTCGCGTGCAGTCTCGCGTCAATCTGGACTCCTAAGTCTATTATTAAAGACTGCTGGGAGGCTACTTTACAAACACAACATTAGAGAAAGTTAGAGAGAGAAAGAGAGCGGTTCCGTCACTCACGGTTAGACCACTTTAGGTCCACCAATCCTCCATGTGTAACGCCGTGGGTAGGGATCTACGCCACAAGGAAAACAGACACGAGTGAGTATATACAAGTTTATTTACAAGATGTACATATATACAAAACCTCACTCTTAAGACGGTTTGTTGGAGCTACCACTGCAGCACCCCTCTCCCTACATGCGCCTTGCGGCGACGCCTACGACAGACCTGCTAGGCAGACTCAAAGATTGGCACCTTGTGTGCCCCGGCAGATCGTCAATCTGCCTGACAGTGTTCGGGGAACACATCGCCTGGTCCGAACACATCGAACCACCATGTGCCATCGGCATTTCACACCAGCCTGGGCGGACAAAGTTTTGTGGACTCGCCACGAGGAAACCAGTTGTTACTCACCCGCGCCATCACAACGCGACGTTGTATAGGCGCGAGTCACATAACCTCCCACGTCAGTTCTCTCCCCCCCCCACGCGCTGGACAGTGACATTATCTGGCGTTGTCTTTGCACACGGACCCGTGCATTCTTGAAATTCCAGCCTTTTGTTCGGGTGGCTATTTTTAGAACACACAACCCTCTACCTTGCGCTTCAGCGCTTAGCTGCTGCATAGCCGTGACATATAATGTGCCATTCGACGCGTCTCTGTCTCCTGGTGAGGAACTGATAACTTTCGTGATCGTATTTTGTAAATGGTGATTTTTCATTTTAGCGCTGCAATCTTAGTGGGTAGAGGAGAATTGAACCAATGCTACCTAAATGTATTTGTCTAGGTGGCGTCAATTAAACCTCAGTTCCCCCTGGTTATTTTCATTTCACCACTGATTGTTGACAAACATTGGCATCACTGATTGTTGACAAACGAGTAATATTAAATGGATATCGCTTGCCAAAATTTGTTATGAATTCATAAGAGTAAAATATTTCATGCGTATTTTTATAATAAATTTGCAAATTACCTTGGAACATTAAATTTGAAGCACATCGAGTGAATACGAGCCATTTTACCATTAGGCGACGCGCCGACCAATATAGACGCGCAGGATTTCCCCCTCAGCTTGTAGTGATCCGCACGCCCAGAATGGTCAAACGCGTAGATGACGAATTACTGTTGCTCATTTAGCGTTTGCCAGGTGTGTGGTAGACCACGGACGCGAGCAACTTCGTCCCCACTGTGAATTATTATTATTAATTATTATTAATGGATTAGGTGATAAGATATTGGTGAAAGGTGAACGCGGACTTTTTGAACCATCCCAGCACTCGCCTTATGACCGAGGGAGAACACGAAAAACCCGGTCAGGATGGCCGGCTCGGGAATCGAATACGGACCTCCGATTGCGAAGTCAGCGCGCCAAGCGCTGAGCGATATTATGTATATATAATATATATATATATATATATATATATATATATAATATATATATATATATATATATATATATATATTTGAAACGAAGAACGTTTTCCGCATGATAAACAAGCAAAATTGATATTAATTATAAGTAAAAGAAAGCATAAATCGATCAAGCGTAGTAAGCGCCGCCGCCGCCGCCGCTGCACCAACGGTCAAATCGGGGGCAGACGGGCGAGGCGAGTGACGGTTGAGGCAGTAACGGCAGGGAGGCCGCGAGCGCCGGGTGGAGAGTATCGGCGAGAAGGCCGCGAGCGCAACCACGGATGGGCTGTTGCTGCCCCAAGCAAGTTTGTAGTAATATTATCAACAGTGGTGGAACTGATGGTAGCCGTCAAGTGGGAGATTAGAGGTGCTATTAAAATCGATAATTAGATGATTAGGAGAAAACGGAAGTGCGCACCAGGACCGGCTCAGTGAAAACATTAATATGTGGAGTTTGAGTGACCGACAGACACGCGTTCCATGTGCGCCCGGGTGTTGATGAGCAGCAGCGGGCCGCATCGTGCGAAACAGTTAAGTGGCATGAGAAAACAGTTGTGAATCGGAGCTGCCGACGGGACGCCATTGCGCGTTGTGCAAGTTAGTACATGTGACATTGCTTGCATTGGCTGGGGTGGTGGATCCCTGCGAGTTCGTTGGCCATTGCATTGGGAGGTCCGCGGAGTCGACCGCGGAGATCGGTTTTCCGACAAGCTTCGGGGCGGACCGAAGTTTGCCGAAACACGCCGCCGCGTTGCCACGGCGGCCACGCTCGCCTCCAGTCAGCCGGTGGACATCGGAAGCTTCAAAGGTAGCGTTACTCGTGCACGAATTATTAAAAAGGCCTTGCGCACTATGCGTATTGTAACAATTTATGTATAGTAGTGTGTTCAATCATTAAACTTTCAATTGCACAAAAGAGTTCCCTGGATTATTCTTCTAATGCAGCGTCAATTCCCCCTGGAAGCCCATTCACGAGAATGTACCCGTCCTTTATATTAATTTTTATTTGTCGTGAGCGTACAAGTTTCCCCGGTACGTCATCATAATATATTGTGACGTACCTGGAAACGGTACTTTCACGACAAATAAAATCATATAAAGGAACGGGTACATTTTCGTGAATGGGTCCTCACAGGGGAAATTGACGCTCATTGGAAGAATATTCAAAGAAATTCATTTATTGACAATTGGAGGTTAAATAATTAACAGCGCTATATACATTAAGTTTTTACAATTCGCCAGTGCGCAAGGCCTTTTAAATAATTCGTGCACGAGTAAACGCTACCTTTGAAGCTTCCGATGTCTGCGGCTGACTGGAAGACGAGCGTGGCCGCAAGTGGCACGGCGGCGTGCGCGCTCGGCGAATCTCCGCTCGCGTCCCGAAGTTGTCCGGAGGCCGATTTCGGCGGTTTGGTTCCGTGTAACTGCCCAGCACTTCAGCGGCGTCCCGTCGGCAAGCCCCAAATTACAGCCGTTCTCCCAATCCCTGTACGGATTTGTTCGCACGGTGCGGCCCGCTGCTGCATTACATCCAAGCGGACATGGAATGCGTGTCTATCGATACTTAAATT
>BOPP01000144.1:3016927-3034742 GCA_017312745.1 Gryllus bimaculatus
ACGCAATCATATAATTAGTAAAAGTAATCAAGTGTCTATATACGCTCAATGATCTACTTAACGTATACAAGCATGTACGCCTGACAGAGCCCAAACAACTTGGTATAGGCCTTGCTATTGAAATAAGCAAGAGATCTAAACTATCACAATATGCGCTGCTCGCGTCGCAGTGAATATATAAACAAAACATCTGCCATCGTTGTAGATTATTAGCTGCTGCTACAAGCGTTATCACGTTTTTAATAATGTTGAAACAGTTGGTTTATAGTCAACCGCGCTTACAATGCCTCGCCTGGGTCCGTTCAACACCGCCATTAACTGTAATGACTGAAAAACACGTTGCTGATCTCAACGAGTAACCGTCGTTACATGTTTTTGCGCGACGACGTATACGAGTATGCGAATCTCTATATTCCATTGACCCTTGCGCTGTCAACAGGAACTGTCGAAGCTGATGGAGAGCCTGTAGATTTGTTTATGGAAATGTTGTATTTGAATATATGGGACCCCTTAGACGTGTCGTGAGCAGATATGACTCTCTGATAGCTGACATGTAACTTCCTTCTCTTCTCCTTCTGCATCTTCTTCGATCACCTCACCCACTTCATGTCATTGCTGCATTCCCCGACGGGCTTCCGCGGAAATCCAGCAGGACAAACTGCGACAGGCCACACGCTTCAGAAGTGCTGCAGCGACAACACACCCTGAACTTTAAACAGCTTCCTGCCACCAAAAATCTCCGAACATGAACATTATTATTAATATCAGGGATGCGTCTCAACATGTTTCAGAAGAGATTCCACACTGTCAACCTATGCTGAGAGTTTATGACAGCGTCAGGATTCATGTGTCAATAACCACAATGCTACTCTTCAGACATTTACTCATCCATCACGCCGGTGATGCGGCACTTCAGACGTACTGCCTGGCGGTTCTACACGATATAGGCAGTGTACCGAGTTTCTCTGTTCTTTTCCAGTAATAATCAAAACGTGAAATAAAACGAACATGAATTTAATTGTACATTTCTTAGGCTATGGCATGTATTGATATTTTTTATTTTCAAATTTCTGCTTGCAGACCGATGGTCTTCTAATTAGTCATCTGGTGTAACATGAGTTTATAACGATCTTATCTTACATTGAAATTCCAATATCTTTCCTCCAGTCCACCAGCAGCTGTATTTTAAAGTATGCCATTCGTTGTGTCGTAGTCTTAGATCTTCTATTATTTAGATGTTTCAGAAGAAAAGAATTAGTTTTGTTATATATAAGCATCCTAACTATAGATTACGAGTATAAGTTACATTATTTCTTTACTCTCTTTCTAGTACGTTGTGTTGATCAATGCAGGTTGCGAGTTCTATCAATTATTATTCATACAAACTTTCAAAATCCTGGGTACTTTCATTAAAATTCTAGTACCATAATCGACAATTATTTTAACTTTTGAAATTGTTCATCGCTATTACTATTAAAAACAAACACTAAGTTCAGTTAAACGTAAACTGCATATCGATAATCTTTTATACTATGAACGCAAATGGGACGATGGGTCTATGCCATCTGTCCATCATTTTATACTAATAGCACATTAGAAAAAGCCATCCTAGTTGTCACGTTGAATGATTTTACGGCCGGAGTCTCTCGACCAATAGCTATCGTTATATGTAATATTGTGATAGTTTTTTAAATAATTGACATTAAAAGAGATATACACGAATCTTAAAATTGCTTCAGCATCAAATTCCGAAAAACATCAACACCTTGGTCATTCTAATTGTGCCGGAGATCTTCGATCTTTGTCATAGATGGTATCTTTATTAAAATCGTTGGTAAAATACCTAGGATTCGTAGCGTTTGGAAACACTTTTCAACAATGGTACAATGACTGGCCGGACAACTGTGCATTGAAGAAAGGAAATAAAACAATCGATATTTTTTATGTTAGATTATTTCTAGGGTGTTCCAGTATAAAAAACTATATGACATAAGCCCGACCTTAAAGATTGACAAACATCATACAAATCCAAAAAAATATTGGAAAATTTCTCACAAACTTGAAACTTGCACTTCGTCAGAATTTATCAGCATCATGCCGTTTTGAACATATTACAAAATTAAACTTTTGTCTATCTTTCTTTATTGATCTAAGTTTGAACAGCTATACATCATGTGAGCGGAAACGATCATCCCAAATCCTAGTTAACGACCCTAATAACAAAAAGTGAAGAATTGTTTACTACTTAGAAAAATCGTCATTACCTACACGTCGCCTGTGTTCTACCGGAATTCATATTTTACGTGGGCTCGATACGAAAATTCTACGACGACAAGTCTCGATCCGTACACGCCGTCACAGTGCCGGTCAACCTAGCCGCCTAATCTGCAAAATTTAGCCCAATTTTATTCAAAATTAAAATATTCCTCTGATCTATTAAAGAAGCTCGAGGATTGCAGAGCTCTGTGCTCTGTACATAACCTTCTAAGATCCAACATGTTGACTGCGAATCTAGAGACAGTCAGAATTAATTTGGATGTCTTTTTATTCTATTTGTTCCAATCGATCCTTTATTCCTAAGCCCACCCCCGACTTTCCTGCATCTATATAAGTTATGGTGGAATACACTACCACATATTTACACATGTGCCGACGTCCATGATCCTTTTAATCGCTCCGTACTTTCGCGTTCTGCTTCTTTAATGCAAGATGTATATCTAGCCACATTTTAATCTATTTACTACAACATGAAAGAAACAGAAATTTCCGCCTAACCTTAACGCATACGCAACATTGCATCATTTTGATAAGTGGATCTCTAACGTAATAACTGGTTTATTTGCTATTTACTTAAAAATATCATTACAGTCTAATTTAATCATTAAATAGACTACAACCATGTGCCCTAACTGTCGATATTCCCGCTGCCGCTTCTTGTGTTAATGCTAAACCAATGTTTACTTTCGTCTTACGTATATACCACTCTAACTATACTGTGTGATGGCCACGTGAGCATGGCAGTTCCACAAGCTCTTGACGTGCCCGGCTGCTATAGACTCAGTACGGTCTATAGCCATGCGTCACTTGATAGGCAGGATGGAGTGAAGTAAGTTCTTCAGTAATTACAATATAGAAACCAGCGACTTAGAATCGCGCGGGACCTGATTACAAACCTGTTAAAGTCCAGGTCGCGATACTCGCGTCATATCACGTAAATTAGGTGTTGTGCAATGGATGAATGAAGGTCCTAGACCTTCCAACCGAGTATGAATAATGTTGCTCCCCTGTCTTCGATGTGCTTTGCTCATTCGTCGGCAGACGCCCAAATATTGACCGGGCAGAGAGAAGGCGAGACCTTGTTCTCGGGTCTTAACGATAGTAAGACTCCCACCTTCATTACATATTCGACTATACTTCTACACAGAAAGCTCTCAGTTAGCTCTGAGATGACAGCCCATTAAATTGGGGTTACTCGCTCGTTCAGGACGTATCAACTTAGATACGTGCGTCGACTTCCGATGCTGCGATTCGCAGTGTCAATACAGACTACCAGTGCCCCGGTGCATTGGCTTGGTATTAACAAGTTGCTGTGGTTGGCGCGACAGTTCTTAGAGTGCGGTGTCTAGGTGCCACCCTGATGCGCCACGCTATCATATACATCGTTTGTGCGTATAAGCAGCGAACATAATGTGACATCCTGGCTCGTTGCTAACGCTCTTTCAATTCTGTCTATCAATTAAGCCTGAGTGTTGTCATTGTTTAATCCGGGTTCAATGTCTCATTATTCATCAATAATCAGTTGTTCCTCTTATCTACAATGGCCTGCAAGCAGTCTCGCCATCTTGTATACATGTCGGTAATCTTCACAATTAGATAATACTTTGTAGTTACATAACCTTGTGAGTCTATTAGCCTTGCACGTCTTCTGACCATTATCAGATTAATTAATTATCCACGATAATTTCTCTCCCTGTGATATCACTAATAAATCGAGTCTACTCATAAATTTTTCAAATTCTCTGTGTTGGTTTAATACTTCCTTCCAATATAAAATCTCTCAATGAGGTTATTTATAGTTTTACAATTACTTTAAGTATCTACACCTTGCCCCTACTCCCATTATGTCTGGAATATAGTTCCTAATTAAATATTCATTATGTAATGAGGTTTTATACGACGCTCAGATATACCATTAAAGTTAATTTTCAATGGCGCAAGCGATTGTCGATTTGAAACCCAAAATACATTAGAAGCAGCGAATTCCTTTTTTTTTCAACTATTAATTTCTTATACAATTGCGAAATGTTTGAAACGTTCTAGAATCGTATTCATTCTATTTTTCATGTTTACAAGAATATTGTTTCATCAGAAAACAGAACTGTTCTTGCGTTTGTACGTAGATGATGGGCCATAAAGTTTAACATACAAAAAAAAGGATCATAGGCCCTAAGATCAATTTATAGGTATATGAGACGCATGCTCAATTACAAAGAATCTTAGAAAAGATGGCAGTAAATAACTGTACTTTCGGCTGTGAATACGGGGGCTAGGACTGTCGTGTAGCGAGGTGCCCGACATTCATCGGATTGTAGTGGTATTTAGGGATTGTTCCTTTGGAGGTGAATGAAGACAAGCACAGTATACGAATTAACTTGAAGTTTAATTTTTTGTATACAATACAGACAAATGAATTTAATATAGATAACGCAAGTACCAACAAAAGTTGTTCAGTTGTTTATTTGCCGATGAATTCCACGGGTCCACCCCAGCCGATTGAACAATGTCTCACGGGTATTGAACGCCACGAACGGCAATGAATTTGATGTTCGTCGCTTTCTAGTCTTTTCAGCGACCTTCCTCAACTTTGCGAGGATGCTCCGTACAGTAACTGGCCAGCTGTTTATTATACGCAGGGCGGATATGGACACGAAGCCACCAGGCCACACACATTCCTGTCTTATTGTTTTTTATCATTCTGGTGCGCATTTCTACCTCCATATAATCATTGATGATAATCCTTATCCAACCCTGTTCCCACACTCAGCGCCACATCATCCGACTGCACTTACAACGACAATAATCTCTTGGACGCCAGCACTGCCCGTCGTGCTTCACACGAGCACTTTCTCCGCGCACCATAACCGTCGATATATATATATATATATATATATATATATATATATATATATACATACATACATACATACATATACACAATTTGACTATGCCATAGTCATAGTTGTGATAAAGCTTTACATTTTGCTATTACGAAACATTTTTTCTTCATGACGACACATTTTAAGTTTCAAATCACATGTAAAAGTACACTTAACAACACATTTTTTAATCACAAAACTAAGACTTTAGCTTGCTGGTTAAAATGGATTACAAATATAGTCTTGATTTACTAATTAAACAGCCTCCTAATAACACATTTAGTTGTTACCATGACGACAAAATTATTTACTTCATAATTTTAATAATTGTAAAATTGTTAAGACTTTGGTGGCGTTGATTTGCGTGTTTTTTCTTTCACGTTTTCTTTTAATAGTTTTGTGTCTAAGGTATAGGTGTTGTGGTGCGTTATCGTTCGCATTTTCATGAAATAATTATAAACGTTGTCATTGCCAACAACAGTACTTATTATAAGAGCAGCTTTCGATGGCTTAGCCATCCTCATCATTTTGTTTCTACCGAGATGGAAGGTATAAATTAAGAATTTATTTATTATAGGACCGAAAGTGATGTTTGAATGAGATTCAGTGGTGTTAGAAAGTGGGTTTGCTTGCGTCTCAATGTGTATGTAATGTATGCAAAAAAATGAAATGCATTGAGAGAAAGGATAGAACAGATGGTTTTGAGTGGATTTGTAGAGTCAGAGGCCAGAATGGTCATCGTGTGAAACTGTCTGTACGAAAGGATTCTTGGTTTGAGGATAGTCATATGGAGATATTAAAGGTGCTTCTCATTACCTACATGTGGGTATTGGAAGCTAGAGTGGATCATATTTGTTTGGGTGCGGGTGTGAATGAGTCTACTGTTACTGATTGGATGAGTTTTTGTCGAGAAGTATGTTTTGCGGTGTTTGAAAATGAAAGTGAACCATTGGGTGGAGAGGGTGTTGAAGTTGAAATTAATGAGAGCAAGTTTGGTAAAAGGAAATATAATAGGGGAAAATGAGTGGAAGGTAAATGGGTGTTTGGTGGTGTTGAAAGAGGTTTCTCTCGGTGCTTTTTCAAGGTCGTTGAATGTCGTAGCAAGGAGGTACTCTTAGACATCATTAAGACTTAGATCAAGCCGAAATCTATTGTGATTTCCGTTTGCTGGAAGGCTTATGATTGTCTAAAGGATGGAGGTTTTACCCATCTTAGAGTTAATCATTCTATTATATTCAAGGATCCTGAATAAGGTGCACGCACCAATTCAATTGAAGGGACTTGGAGTGCAATTAAATGCGTAATTCCACGCCACAAAGTTGATAATTCTTTAATTTATTACTTGTCTGAATATATTTGGAGAATAAAATTCAAAAGTGACAAATTTAACAATTTTTGTAATTATATTAATAAAATATATAATGTTAATCAAGAGGTAAGAATTTTTTTCAATTTGCATTATTTTTATTATTATAGTTATTATATTTAGTTTGCTTTCAGAAATAAATATCTAACAAAATTAATTTTCTAAAAAATTTAAATTTCCATCATTTGTATTTGTTTTGATTTGTTCTGTTTGTTTGGAGGTAAGTTGTAATATTTTTTTATTTCTTTTTGTTTAATTATTATTTATATTTAAAAAAATGTAAATAAATTTATTTTTGAGCGTATAAAAATGTGTTAAGTAGATAAATGATTTTTTTGGTAATAAAATATTGGCTTTGAGTAGTAATGATAGTTGAAGTAGCATGTGAGTGTTAAATAGAAATTATAATTATTGCGATAACATGGTGACCATTACAACACGCGATTAGTAAAAAAGGATTCCGTTCAGTGAGTCGATTCCCCTCTAGTGAGTTCTCGGCTATCCGGGGGACGCCGCGTCGTTGGCTGGGGTGCCGACGTTTCGCCTGCCATGTCGCAGGCTTCCTCAGGGCAGTGACGAAGTATAAGCTTCTAAAGAATTTGTTGGCGTGGATTTGCGTATTTTTTCGCATTTCAAGTTGCCTTTTAATAGTTTTCTGTGTCTCTACTGAGACGGAAGGTTTGAATTCAAGATTTATGATTTGCGCCGAGAGGAAAGTTTGAATATTATCCAGTGGTTTCAGAAAATGTGTTTGCTTGGGGCTCGACGTGCATGAAATGTATACAAGAATGATATGAAATTTACTGAGAGAAAGGATAGAACAGATGGATATGAGTAGATTTGTAGAGTGAGACAACAATGGTCATAGCGTGAAAATGTCTGTGAGAAAGGATTGTTGGTTTGAAAAGAGTAATTTGGAGATATGGAAGGTGCTTCTCATTACCTACTCGTGGGTGATGGAAACAAGAGTGGATCATGTGTTTAGATGCGGAAGAGAATGAGACTACAGTGACTGATTGGATGAGCTTTTGTCGAGAGGTATGTTTTGAAGTGTTTGAAGATGAAAGCGAACCACTGGGTGGAGAGGGTGTTGAAGTTGAAATTCACGAGAGCAAGTTTCGCAAAAGGAAGTGTAATAGGGGAAAAAGAGTGAAAGGCAAATGGGTGTTTGGAGGTATTGAAAGAGGTTCATCTCAGTGCTTTTTCCAGGTCGTTAAATGCAGCAAGGAGTTACTCTTGGACATCATTAAAAATTAAATCAAGCCGAAATATATTGTGATTTCGGATTGCTGGAAGGCTTATGATTGTCGAAAGGGTGAAGGTTTTACCCATCTAAGAGTTAATCATTCTATTACATTCAAAGATCCCGAAACTGGTGCACACACCAATTCTATTGAAGGAACTTTTGAGTGCGATAAAACGTGCACTTCCTCGCCGCAAATTCAAAATTATTTATTTATTTATGACTTCTCCGAATACATTTGGAGAAGAAAGTTTAAAATTGATATATTTAAAGATTTTTGTGAAAATATAAAGAAAATTTATAATGTTAATCAAGAGGATAGTATGTTTTTATTTCATTTTGCTTACTCTAGCTTAATGTAGTGAAAATTAAAAATATATTTTGTTTTCAGAGATGAGAATCTTCAGAAATTCATGAGTTTCATTTTCATTTTAATGCTTCTGTATTGTTATGTTTTTCTTTGTGTCATGAGGTAAGTTTGCGACAGCTAAAGATTATTACTCCAAATAAACATTTAAGACCACCCGTGCAACATCAATGCTTCAGCGGCAAGTTCGCCGCATGTATCAGCCATTATGAGTGAGAGAGAAGGTTATTTTCAGAACATTCGAGAACTTGTTTGCGATTGGCTGAGAAAATATTACTGCGCAATTGATTTCGGCTACTTTACAGGGCGTAATTTCTAGAGCGGGGAAAACAATGGGTTGTAGAAGCCTAGAGAGAGTTGACGAGAAGGCAGACTTGAGATATGTTTTTGGGCTGCAGAACCGAACGGATTGTGGAGCTAGTGAACGCATCCCTGCGCGCCAATTTTTGTTATTTTACCGGACTTGTGAAAATAGATTAGATGTGAACGTGGAGCTAGCGTTCGCTTTCTTATACAGCAGTTAGTTGTATTTTACTGGAGCTGTGGCGGATAGATGGCAGCGATGAGGACCGACGAACGGGATATCGCGTACGAATGCGTGATAGATTGAGTGGATTTAATGAAATTAGGTAGCCAAGCGCTCCACTTGTGGGTAAGCGCCCCCTATGGAACTTTGTGAAGTGTGTCATCATAAGGTTCCGTGAACTTTCATAACCTGCCACATCGGTTGAGAACAGATTATTAGAAAGTGGAAATACGACCACGGCGAGCGGTACGAATGTGCGAGGCCCTGGAGTGAGCTGTGCGCCGCAGCCCGTGGTGAATGACTAGCGCCAGCTCGGCCGTCCCAGCCTCACGAGTCTGGGGAGGGCGCCGAGCCCTTGACTCACCCCCTCTATCTTGATAGGAAACAGTAGACCGACCGCCGGACGCCCAGACACACATCAATGGAACGCGCAGTGACGAAGAACACGGTGACGTCGCATTTTGAACCGTGCTAAGGTTGAAACAAAATGTTCTTTAATCGAATCATAGATATAAAAGACGCTTGAATGATCCCGAGTGAACAGGATAATTTGTAACAATAGTTTCGGTATGACGGTGTGCCCGCGCTTTGGTCTTTTAAACTCTTCAAAGATGTAATGTAACAGTTTAGTTATAAGATATTTGTCTGATGTAGTGGGCTCACAGAAAGTGGATAATTTTGTAATTCAAAATCAGCAGATTAAAGTTTATGTTACCTATAACTGAAGTAAATGTTTTTCGTTCTGACTCTAACAACGCTTCCTTCCATTCAACCGAAGCAGATCATCCCGTCAAAATTCTGAGCCTGC
Source organism: Gryllus bimaculatus (assembly GCA_017312745.1). Classification (NCBI taxonomy): domain Eukaryota; kingdom Metazoa; phylum Arthropoda; class Insecta; order Orthoptera; family Gryllidae; genus Gryllus; species Gryllus bimaculatus. Next base: position 3,026,394 of record BOPP01000144.1, read on the forward strand.
CGGTGACTAACTTCACAAATAATTTTCTGAAGTGTAGGGCTGATAAAAAATAAAGTTAAAGAACGACGGCAACGTCACGGTATGGTAGTATATTACGTACCTTTTCATTTAAATTTACTTAAAAATTGGTTTAGGACTTCAATATTTATCTTATGTTTTCATAGCCCTCTCCTTTCTCATGGATTTCTTGGGTTTCTTTAAATATATTTATTGAAAATATAAGATCTTACCAACAGGAACAACCATTCGATTAAATTAACATAATGTCATGAAATTTTTTTTTGAACATTTCCTACAAGTGTGCTTTTAAGCTTAATTATGTGAATTAATTTATGTTTTAGAATGTAATTCTTTTAAAATAATTTCAAGGAGAAATAAATTGATTTTAATTTTTGTTAAGTTATTGAACCTGATGATGGGATGGCATAACATCCTGATACGTTGTTCTGCTTAACAAAGTTTTTTGTAATAAAATGTTATAAAAAAATAACCATAAGAAGATTTTTTTCCTTTTGAAAATAGTCAGAGCGAAAATATAGATCACATACAATTACAAGACAAATATAAACGATATTGTATTCCCCGTTGTGGATTTGTCGCATAACTGGCGGGGGGTGGGGAGGAAGCCGTCCACCTGCACTCTTTGCGATGCGCACTCTAAGTTATCACGCTAAATACATGTTTCGACAAGGATGCTCAAACGTCTAGTGAAACAGTTCAATTGCCGTAAGTAACGAATCCGTATTGAATTTCATTTCATGTACACGCTGGATGTTTTTAACAGAAATATAGATTTTCCTCAAAACACAATGCTCTGACGTTTCAAATATTGCTATGTTATATGTTATTTTCTAGGTGCACATATAGTTATTTTCGAGGTGGATTGTCAGTTGGATATTCATCTCAGATATGGCGGATGATTTAAAAAAACATCAATACGCTTAAACGTCCAGTTAATACGTCACATAGTTAGTGCCTGGATATGGTGACTTGGATGCTAAACGGTCTACTAAAACAGTTCTTTTCACGTACATAAAATATGGAATAGAATCTCACTATGTGAACACGCTGGATGTTTTAAAACATAAATATAGATTTTCCTCAACTTACTTCCACGTTTCAAATATTGCTAAGTCGTGTGTTATTTTCTAGGTGCACATACGTGTATTCTCCGTTGGGTTTTCGTCTCACAGTTGGCGAATTGTTCACAAAAAAGGATCGTTACGCAAACCGTGAGGTGGCATGTCTAGTTAACACGCAGAACAGTTTGGGTCTGGATTTGCTAACTTGGATGCCAAAGCTCTACTGAAACGACTGAATTATCGTGTGTAAAGAATCCAAATTGATTTAGACCTTGTACGCGCGGAATGTTTAAATACCGAAATACAGATTTTCTTCAAATTATATGCGTATCAAATATTGCTATATTGTATTTTTTTTTCTAAACGCACGGACTTGTATTTCTGCGTTGTGAATTTGTTGCAGTGCTGGAGGATAGTTTACAAAGGCGTCAATACGCATGGTGTGAGGTGGCACGGGTGGAAAAGTTGTATTCTCCGTTGGGTATTAATCTCGTTAGTCGGTAATAAAACGCCGTGAGGGGATGCTAGAAAACCCGCAAAACAAAAATAATGCATGTCTGATTTTGCTGACTTGGCCTCTCAAAGTTCTACTGAAACAGTTCCTTTTTTGTATAAAAGAATCCAGATAGAATTTCACTTCATGTATACGCGGTATTTGAAAGAAAAATACAAATTTTATTCAATTTACTCGACGTTTCAAGTATTTATAATGTGTACGTTATTTTCTAGACGCACAATATTGTATTTTCCGTAGTGTAATTGCCGAAGAGCTGGAGGAGTCAAAAAAGGGTGTCAATATGTAGACACTGAAAGGCGCACGGCTAGAAGCAGACAAAATAATCTCTCCATGTTTTGGCTGATCTGGCTACTGAATGCAACTGACAGCAAAATGTCTTGCGTCTGTTCTTCCATCACACAATGTTGAATCCCACGCCATGGACGACCTCTAGGGTCTCTTGTCACTAGCATAGTCCTCGTACTAGCAGAACTAAGAGAGACTGGAGCTGCCAAGTTGTATAGACTCGTAGATTCGCCCAGATGACTGCTGATGCCCGTGAATGGTCCACGGTTGGAGGTAGCAGCCCGTTGGCCGCGCTAGTTGATTGATGGCGAATTAGAAGCAGCCGGCTCGTTGGCGGGCTATCTGCCTGGAGGGAGTAGTCCATTGTTGTTAACAGATGACAGCAATAGCCAGTCACGACTTAGTAGAACACAGTTGAAGACTGATGCCTGACGGACAGACGGAAAATGAACTCATTAACAAACTTAGGCATCAGTATACAATGTGTTTTACTAAGTCGTGACTGGCTATTGCTGCCATCAATCAATTAGCGCGGCCAACGGGCTGCTATCTCCAACCGTGGACCATTCACGGGCATCAGCAGTCATCTGGGCGAATCTACGAGTCTATACAACTGGGCACCTCCAGTCTCTACCGAGTCCGTGCCCGTTGTGACATCAAGGTCGGTAGCCGAGTCATCTGGAGCCAACCTCAGCTCTTACGGTGCTCACACACACTCAGCCGTCTGATTCGGGTTGATGGTGGCAGCAAAACAAACTGTGAGAAGAGTAAATTTGAACCTCAAGAAAGAGGAAAAATAAACAAACTGTACAAACTTTTGTTGGTACTCCGGCTTACTATTAATTCATTTGCTTCTATTGTATAGATAAAAATTAAACTTCATTTAATTTATAAGTGTGCATTGTCTTCCATTCACCTCCAAAAGGAACAATCCCCTCAATCCCACTCCGATCCATGAGTGTCGGCGCACTCGCTACACGACATCTCCTACACCCGCATTTCACTGCGAAAGTACATTATTTACTCATTCTAAATTCTTTGCTAATTGAGCATGCGGTCTCATATACCCTATAGAGTTGATCTTAGGGCCTATGATCTTTCTTTTGTATGTAAACTTTATGCCCTCGTCCGTAACAAACGACAGAACAGTTCTGTTTTCTGATGAAACAAATATTCTTTGTAAACATGGAACAATAAATAATACGATTTCAGAACTTTCAAAAATATTTCGTTATAAGAAATTAATATTTAACGAAGAAAAGCCTGCATCTATGTATTTTTGGGTTTCAAATCGACAATCGCTTGCGTCATTGAAAATTAACTTTAATGGGTTATCTGAGCTCGATAACAACCCATCATTAAAAAGATTTAATAGAATATTATGATAGACAATAATGGAGGTCAACGTTAGACTATAATAAAACTATAAATAACGAGAGATTAATGGGAAGGAATGATAACCAAACAACAGAGAATGTGAAAAATTTAGTAGTAATTTTAGTATGTACACGTGAGAAATTATCGTGGATCATAATATCTGAATAATCGTCAGGAGACGGGATGTCAAAGATTAAACGAAGTGATATGTAAATACAGTATTATCTAATTGGAAGGAACCAACACTTATACAAGATGGCGGAACTGCGCAGGCAGATCCAGAAGAAACGAATGAGGTGCTACTGCACATAGAGGAAGACAATTGAAAGGCGGGGATTACAACTTGCCGGGCAGAATGAAGTGCGCTTTACTAGAAGACAGATTGATGCGCGCTTTGCTAGAAAGCATTAGGTACCTTTCGTGCGCTACAACCCCACACAACTCTTGTTTTACCAAGGGGCTCAAGTCCCCGGGGTGAGCACCTAAGCGTATGTCTTTATCTGCACACTGCAACGCCGCACAAGTACGACGGGCAGGTATCTGGATCTCGCTGGAACGCAGCCGGTAACTCCCCAATTTAATGGCTGCAATCTCAGAGCTACTAGCTTTCTGGGTTAGTACAGAAGTCGAATAAATGAGTCACTCACATGAGCCGAGAACAAGTCCCGCCTCTTTGCCCGGAATATTGGGCCTCTGCCACGAAGAAGCCAAGAACCCAACACGGGACCACTTAAACAACGGTTGAAGCAGCGTGGGACCCCTTTCCATCTCCTCACTGCACACACCTTTAGGCTATTGACGCGGGTATCGCCAAAACCTAGGCACCTTAACGGGTTGTATCAGGTCCCCGCCGGAATTCTATCCGTGGATTCCATAGCATTTCGAAGAACCTCCTTCACCCGATCCTGCCCAAAGGTCGACGCGGCATAGACCCGACTGGGTAAGGCCGGGCAAGAAGGAGCTTGGAACTGCCTACTCACTGCCTCAACATATGTTAGAGTGTAAATAAACAAATAAACGTGGTTTACATTAACAAGGGAAGCGTAGCGGGGAATATTGCAGTTAGGCACATGGTTTATCTATTTAATGATTAAATTAGACTGAATATATTTATATAAATAGCAATAAAACCAGTATTCGTTAGAAGATCCATTTCAATATGCAATTGGCTACGTTAAGGTAGGGAAATTTCTGTTTCTTTCATTTTAGTAAAAACTTCAAATGGTATAATGATACATCTGCATTAAAAAAGCAGACCGCAAGTACCGGAGCGTTAAATGTACGTCACAATGTTAAAATTGGTAGTTAAATATAAATAAATTTTAGGGTGGAAATCTGGGGTGTGGTTCGGATAGATCGATTGGAAAGTGATAAAAAAGACATCAACAAATTAATTCTGGCTGTCTCTAGATTAGCAGCACATGTCGGAGTCTTTTAAGAAGGTTCATGTACAGAGCACAGAGCTCCCAATCCTCGAGTTCCTTTAAATAGATCGAGGAATATTAATTTTGAAGAAAATTGGTAAACAGTTTAGGCGCTAGCGTTGACCGGACGGTGGACGGGCGATGAACGGACAGACTCTGTCGTCAATAGAATTTTCGGTATCAGAGCCCCACAAAATACGAATTCTGACCACACAACGTGTAAGGTAATGTGATTTTCTACATGTAGGAACAAGATTTCTTCACTTTTTGTTATTAGGGTCGTTAACAGGGCAATGACCGTTTTTTGCCGTAAATTTGGAATTTTTACGGCGCACATTTACAATACTTTCCCCTCAATAATACCTCTGAATCCGCTACCTCTCCATGATAGGCTCTAGGTCCCAATCAAAGAAAGAAATGACAAAAGTTTAATTGTCGTATGTTGTTCAAAAGGCATGATGTGATAAATTCTGACGAAAGTGCAAAGTTCAAGTTTGTGAAAATTTTCAATATTTTTATTGGGATTTAGTATGATGTTTGTCAATCTTTAAGAGGGCTATATCATATAGTTTTTATACTGGAACACCCTAGAAATATCTAACATAAAAATATCGATTTTTCTTTTCTTTCTTCAATGCCACAGTTGTTGGCAAGGTCATGTTCCATTGTTGATAAGTGTTCCAAACGTACCGGAATCCTAGTATTTTACCACTATTTTAATAAAGATACCATATACAAAGATGAAGACATCCCGGCACAATTAAATACCATTGTTTAATGTTTTCGGATCATTGATGCTGAACAATTTAAGATTCGTGTAATATTTTTTAATTCAATTATTTAAAACTATCACCAATATTACATATAACAATGCTATTGGTGAAAACACGGCCGTAAAAATCATCAAGGTGACATAGGATGGCATTTTTCTAGCATGTGCTATTGTAAAATGGATAGGACCATTTGGCATAGAACCATCTTCCATTTAGTTCATCGATATAAAATTAATCGATATCGAGTTACGTTTAACTAACTTCCTGTTCGCATTTAATACATAATAGTCATGAACAATTTCAATGTTAAAATAAATTGTCATTGGTACTAAGAATTTTAATGAAAGTACCAGGATTTTTGAAAGTTTGTACTGGAATATACATTTGATAGACTGGCAACTCTGCATTGATCAACCAACGTACTACAAAGAGATAAAGACAAATAATGTAACTTAATACCGTAATCTATAGTTGAGATGCTCTCTATCATCACAAAACTAATTCTTTTCCTTCTGAAACATCTAAATAATGAAGATGTAACACATCGACACAACCGAATGCAATACTTTAAAATATAGCATGCTGGTGGCACTGCAGGAAAGATTATTGAAATTTCAATGTAAGTAATGATACATCGTTATAAACTCATGTACACAGGATGAACTAATAGAGACCATGGTCTGCAAGCAGAGCATCTGAAAATAAAAAATATCTAATACATGCCAGTCACCTAAGAAATGTACAATTAATTCATGTTCGTTTTATTTCACGTTCTTAATATACTGAAGAACCAAGAAATGGTACACCTGCCTAATATCGTGTAGAACCCCAGTGAGTACGCTGAAGTGCCGCATCACGGCGTGGCATGGACTCGAGTAATGTCTGAAGTAGCACTGGTGGTTATTGACACCATGAATCCTGCAGGCCTGTCCATAAACTCGTAAGAGTTCGACGGGTTGGGATCTCTTCTGAAAACATGTTGCAACGCATCCCTGATATAATCAATAATGTTCATGTCTGGAGTTTTTGGTGGCCAGTTGAAGTGTTTACATTCAGAGTGTGTTCCTGTAGCAATACTGGACTTTTGGGATGTCGCATTCTCTTGCTGGAATTTCCCAAGCCCGTCGGGAAGCATGCAATGAACATGAATGGGTGCAGGTGATCATAGAAGATACGTAAGTACATGTCACCTATCAAGAGTCATATCTAGACGTATAAGGGGTTCCATATCATTCCAAATGCACACATCCCATACAATCACAGAGCCTCCATCAGCTTGACAGTTCCTGTTGACATGCAGGATCCATGGATTCATGAGATTGTCGCCATACTCGTATACGTCCGTCCGCTCGAAACAATGTGAAACGATACTCGTGAGATCAGGCAACGTGTTTTCAGTCATTACCAGTCCAATGTCGGTGTTGACGGACCCAGGCGAGGCATAAGGCGCTGACTATAACACCACGTTCAAACTTATTTAAATCGTGATAACCAGCCGTTGTAGCAGAAGTAATCCATCTAACAACTGGGCCAGACTTTTTGTTTTATATAGTCACTGCCGACCGGAGCGCCATATTGTGATAGGTTTCAGATCTCTTTATTTCAATACGCAAGGCTATACCAGATTTTTTGGCTCTTCAGCGTACATTCCTTTTATGAACGTTAGTTAGATCATAAGGCCTATTGCACACGCTTGTTACTTTTACTAATTAATATGGAGTTCGTAGTTAGAATAAAATCGATTCATTTTCATCGTTTCGAAACATTAGTTTCATTCTTAAATGACAACTACTTTGTGGAAGGAGGAAATAAACTAATATGAGCTTTTCACGTAATACACAACCTCAGGGAATACATCCATTTTAGAGCAGTGATGTGCGTCACTAACACTCCGTGTTCTGCACGCAGTTTTTGCCTAAGAAGCTACCACGACAGGATACGGCGTACGAATTTCTAACGACTCTGTTGGTTGCTAGGTGACGGGCGTGACAGAAAGGCGATAGTGTGCCGCGACCCTTCTGCGTCCCAGCTATGCTACAAGCATCGCACTTTAATGTCCTTCACTTGACGATTACCGCTAGTCTTAGTTATTGTCTTGTGTTTCAAAAAGGTTCCAATAGCGGGATATACAGGGAGAAATTTATCAACCGATCTGAGGAATTTATCGTTTGATCTTTGAAATCGAACAGATAAGTCGCTCCGTTAGGGAACTGTAAAATCGTATAAAAGTTGTACGATAAATAGGGAGTTTGTACCCGTTCGAACATTAAAGCGCTACCAATTTGGTGCGCATCCGCAGTTCAAATTTCGTACTTCTTTAGTGCACCTGCGCATGCGTAGAAGATCGATAGTGCTGTCCGCTATGGCGTGCATAAACTTTCTAATAACGACAATCATTTGAATCGATAAGTTCTTGTCGATGGACATAAACCCGACGATTTATCTGCAGAAATATCTGTCAAAATATCTACCAATATTTGCAAAACCACGCTACGACATGTGTGAGCTTGTGTTTGAATGGCGGTAGGATTGAGTATTCATGGTAGTTTAAGAAATGGCGAGTAGGTAGTTTATTGTGGGTATACTTGAATTATATCACAATAATCCGTGTTGATGGAAAATTCAAATATTTTTTAATGGCTATGTTTGGACCCATTTTGAACGATTCCTTGTTATTCTTTTATTACTAAGTTCCTCATTATTCCAAGACGTAATGCAGCAATTCCGAACCTGTTTAATGATTACTATACTCAAATTCAACTTAACTGATCGGGACTTTTCATGGTTTCTCGGATTAGTACCAGGCGAATACCGGAGCAGTGGAGTTACAAACGGGCGATCTTTCTTTGTTCATCCCGGTCCCCTTCTCTCCTCTTACACCCACCCACCCA